>JAMPIV010003208.1:0-88826 GCA_024509875.1 Oreohelix idahoensis | reverse complement strand
GAAGGATATTAGTATACATGATGAGAGAGAGAGGAAGGGCAGAATGTCAGACGGGCCTGCGTGCCCAATTCTTAACCCTTTGAAAATAAAGTTCGTTCGTTCGTTCGTTCGTTCGTTCTTCTTGAAAGTCATAAAATATTTGAATACAAGATGGCTTCTCTCGTGAGCTGTCACTCACGTTTGGATACAACTGAATCAAAGTTAATCATTCATTAAATGTTCTCGTTGCTCTGTAGATTCTATCATAATACAATTGATTTCATCATACGAGATATAATGCTGCTAGGAATGAATGTCGTTTTCATCTAGATAAATATTTCCTCAGACGTACAAATCGTGTCTATCGAGAAACGGTGGCTTAGCCAGAGTTCATTAGGAGAATCTTTTGTTACCTTGGTATCAGAAATATGATTCTGCCATTCCTTGGCAATAAGAATAAACACCGGGGTAAAGCATACACGATAGGTCTAGACGACTATCACTTTCCCCACAAATACTGAGATCACTTTTCCGGCGACAAGCCGATATAGAAAAAACACAGCCCCCATCAGGGCGAAGCCAAATCACACCTCTCTAGCGACACATCCGCCGAACAGCCCTTCGACCTTTCTAACGACAAACGACCATGTAGTTCGACTTAGATATGTAAAGATATACAGATATAAGACAGACTCGTCCTACCCAGACAAACAATACACATAAATTCAGGCCATAGATACACCGAAGCAAGAACAACCTATTTCTACCCAAACAAAGAATAAATCGCAGAAAAACTGGATTCATCCGCGGAGTTCGATCGAAACTCCTTTCAAGGGGGAGTAACTCAATATTTGACTTTTCCTTAAGCAAAGAAGAGTATCTATTTTGTTTACAAAATATTTGCGAACATAACAAGCATACAAATGTATAATATTGCAAGATATCAAAGACTGCACGTAACAATGATCAAACCAGTTACGTGCAAAGTGTACTGGGAAGCTGTATAAGATTACTTGATAACCAAACAATTAACCAAAGTTTGTTACCCAAAAGTAAAATGTATATTAGCAATAAATTAATTGTAGTCTAGGGAACATACATATGCTATGAGTTCAATCCCGGGCAAGCAGTCCAGTTTGTGGCGACAAGGTATAAGAAAGGATAGATAGAAGAAATAATAGAGAGTACCAATCTCTTCCACAGTGTCTTTTGGCTCGCTTTAGGTGATAGTCCGACACTTGTAGGAAGAAATGTTTCAGGAGACTGAAATTTAAACTCTTCTCAGTTAAGCAAAGAAGCAAATCCCATCAAGGATCCTGAGAGTATGTTAGGTCTTCAGCCACACTTCCCCTGAGGTACTGATATGGCTCATGAGACCCCCAGCTGGTAATTAAGATAATGATTAACAAAAACAGTTAACTACCAAGCAATACAGAACATTTAGTGAAAAGAAAGAAACAACAGTGAAATTCGTTTCTATGAATATATATTAGACCAAGCTAAATTGGTTACAGATAAACGAAAGAGAAAAATACAAATATTTATATATATGGTTATATGTATACAGCACTGGGTAAAGGGAGATAAAAATAGTCTACACAAAAGTTATGTTTATTATTAGGGTACCCTTTCGCGATGGCTGAGGTTTCTGTCCTAATTTTAATCACTGACTGGTATGACATAAGATCGTTTAATGTTTGGTCCGTTCTAAAAAAGCACTTATCATGAGTGGTGTAGCTGCTGTATGACGTCACAATATCACTGCAAGCTTTCTCCCCCTGGCCAAGTTGCTGGAATAGTTCGTAGCAAGTACTGCAAGGTTTCACTACACGACTGCAGGGAGCCGCGCTAGCTAAGTGGTTACCACACCGCTCTGGCGACCGGGTGATCCAGGATCAAACCCGGGCGACGGCATTTAAGGATTTTTCGTCGACCGGGAATTGGACTGAATTAACTCGAGACCTGGCGAGAACATTTGAAGGAGTGTCGTCGACCAGGGATTGGCGGATCCTGAGCCGACCCAGCTCTAATGGGTACCTCCGAAATCGGCGAGTATCTGCCTGAATGGCGAGGGACACCTGTCTCTGTACAAGAAAAGGGATACTCACGTAAAATCAATGTCAGGCTAGACATTAATAATAACCTGAGATTTCGCCTCGAGTATTAGCGGGCGTACGAAACAAAAAACAAAAAAAAACGTCACGACTGCGAGTTCACCTGCCTTCGGCACCACCAGGGAGCTAGGAGATACACACACAGGAACATTCTATTTAGCTCTCTGTTAGAGGCATTAATTTGCCCTGAGTGTGGTCCATAAACCAGGCTCAGATATCAGTTATATTATTACATAAATGACATGGACCAATGTTGAGCGCCATTCTT
Source organism: Oreohelix idahoensis (assembly GCA_024509875.1). NCBI lineage: Eukaryota > Metazoa > Mollusca > Gastropoda > Stylommatophora > Oreohelicidae > Oreohelix > Oreohelix idahoensis. The sequence goes on along the minus strand of JAMPIV010003208.1, from coordinate 86,465 downwards.
CGAGCTGCAAACATATGATATTAATAGGGTAGGGGCATAGGCATACATATATCATCAACTGTTGTAAAGGCATACAAAAATCATACAACATTAGATACATGAATGTGATAATGCTTACACCCATTAAATAAAAGAGGCAGGCAGGGTAGTGCATATGCCTTCTGGAAAAAACCTAAAAGGACAACAAAGGCATACAAAAAGGCATTAAAAATCATATAACAGTAAATATATGGATTCCCTAATCTATACAACCAGTACATGAAAGTATGAAATTGCCTGAAAAGCAGTGCAAGCATTAACTCAAGTTAATTGCGAATAATGAGATAATAATGGAAAACAGTTCAAACATTCAATACAAATAATTGCATATAAGAAGATAATGCATTTAGCTCACCCGCTTTGATTCCAATATTGAGTTTGGCTCAAAGACGGCATATACTGTATAAGCAATTCTTGGGTCCTCTGGTCTGACAGATTATATGCTAGAAGTATCTGCAACTGGCTTGTCTGTTCGGGGCTTTTGCAGATGTGAGTAAACCATACTCGATGTAGACTTTATTTTATACGCTTAACAGCGGTCGCTGACCTCAGCCAAGTCGGGAATCCCTAACCTCCTGGTCAACTGGAAATCCCCGGCTACTGTGTCATTGTGCCTACTGTGTCATTATGCGGTCTCACCCGGTCACTTGGAGATCCCCAACTATTTGGGTCATTGGGCGGAGTTCACCCGGTCACTTGCCGGTATTCCCGGCTGATGGGTCATTGGGCCTCTCAGATAAATAACAAAGCGACATTGAACTGGAAAATCCCCGGTATCTTGGGTCATTCCTGGTGCATTAGAAAACAAGAGAGAGAGAGAGAGAGAGAGAGAGAGAAAAAAAAGAGGGTTGGGCGAAGAATTTCGCGACAGATGGCGACGATCCTCTATTGACACAGGATGGTCGTGCACGATCGGTTCTAAGGAAACTAATATTGTCTGTCTGAGAAATCAGTCATGGGGAGTCACACGCCCAGATGATAATTAGATAATCGCAACCGCTAGCCCCTGTCCGTATCTTTATTGCAGATAAATCTGTCTGGCGATTCAATATTGGCAGGAAAGCATCTGGGCAGGTAATCAGTGCACAGATTTGCTTTGTGAGGTTTCACAAGATGCCACCGGAAATATTACCGCACGATTTGAAAGAGGTCACGCGTTGGGATATTAAATTTAGTATTTTAAACACGGGGGGGGGGGGGGGATATTTTGAAATTAGACACCCCAACCCAGTACTAAAGAGCTTACGACTGAATTAAAGTAAGAAGCTATAATAAACTATGTATCCTATTGGAACATCCAACGGAACCACCATCTGTGATGTGAACTAAGAACTGCACATATAATCTAACGAAATCAGAGACACGGAACAGAGAGACTGCAGCGCACGTCATATGAGCGACTCCCAGAAGCTAGAGAGACATCGGACTTCGAATTCCTATCTTATAACTGACAGATCGAAGTATTATTCTGAAACTTAAAACCTTAAAAAGTAAGCAGGCCTTTATAAATACAGACTGAAAAACTTAAGGGACTAGGACTTAAAATACGAAGACTGGAAACCTAGGAATTGGATCACTCGTCATAAGAGAAACTTTCCCAGACCAAGAGTTTCGCAGATTCGCCCGTCATAAAAGGGATTCTAAATTTCCAGACCAAGTGGTTCGAGAGCATATAACCGAAATTGCTCGTGTCCAGAGGAGATTGTGTATTCCCAAAACTTTGGTAAGTGTAACAATTATTTTACAAATGGAAATTTGACTGTTTTTCTTGCAAAGTGGTTATATATGAGGCTGGCAACCTCAACAGTTGAAACTAGAATATTCATAAACCACTACAGCAAGCGCTGGGGATTTCTTCTGGTTAGTCGTGCAGAAACCCGACAACAGTGGCGACCCCAGATTCCAAATGGAGCAGTGATGACTGATGATTACATCACATGTGCCTAAAGTGTATGATATTTTATGAGATATCTGCACTTTGTTAATTGTAACTCAAGCAACTCATTATTTGCACCGTATACATTTTCCCAGTTTAAAACCCGGAAGAATATTGGTATTTTTAATCATCTTCCCTGAGCTTACACTGTGTACTCGGGAATTTAATTCTTCTGAGAGATTAACATTGGTGGGTGGACAACGAGAATGTGCCTGTTAATTGGCAGCACACAAATGTACTTAGCAGAGACATTTATTTTTATTTTGTCTAAAAGATCCTGGTACTAAGCGATCAGACCGATTGAGGAAACAAGCTACCAGACAGTGAAGTGTCATCATCACAAAAGAAGTGACGAAAATAAAGGCTGCAGGACTCGCTCATACAAGTTAAGTGCTAACTAAAAGGCATCAGCAACCGGACATAATTTTCTGAACTATATCCTAATCCTAAATCTACGTGACGAAAAAAATTGATTCAAATATAAAATTCACCAGCATTTCATTTATTTTATACTGTTAATACTAATTGATTATTAAATTTGTTACCTGTTGTTTTAAAACTAAACAATAGTTGTTTATTCAGTTATTACATGTAAGAAAGCAACCGTATGAGCCAGAATATTTAATATACATAAATACATCTATAGCACGTTTCACTAGCTTTGCCCTCAAACAAATGTAATTATCTGATTAACCGTCGAACGGATTAATGCCATTTTTTGCATACGATGTTATATTGGGTTAGACCCAACAAATATATACTTTATATCTGTGCATCTTGTCCAGTTCCCATAAACGGATGAAATCCTTTGATCTTTGTCGGCATACTAATTATTGTGTATCGAGAAAAGAAATTTTACCACTTCATGCACAGATTCTGTGAATTGATTAGGCATAGGCGTGTCTACTATTACAATAATGTGGCCATCACGTTTGCTTATGAATATCTGTTGAAGATGATTTCTTAAATGATCTGCATGCGAGATACTCGTGACATTGTTTGTCATTGACATTTAATGCGCTACCAAACTGGAGCTTCCTTGATCTAATTATTTCAATGGGTATCACCTCTTTGCGGTTCATAAATATCATAATGGAACGTTGCTCCTCTAATGTGCTTGTAAATAACGGTAAGGTCATCTTTAAAGAAATTAAACTTCATCCGAATCATAATCAGATGTCTCTGAGAAATTGATAATCAATCTCGGCTGAATGAAGGACAAACCATCATTCTTCCAATATTCCTCTTCTTCTTGTAACACATGGTTCTCACATTTCTTCCAATAATCCCTGGCTATATTGGAGATGGCGGCTTTTATAAGTATTTCAACATCTTTTAATTTGAACGTTCTATTTTCTGTTGCTACCTGTTCCTTAATTTTAGCCCATACTAATTCTATTGGGTTTAAGTGAGAATGGTAAGGAGGCAATCTTAAACATCTGTGACCATGTTCATGGATTGCCTTCTCTATGTGAAATATCTTTGTATGCTGTGTCTTTTTTTACAATTCCAAGTAATTCAGGCTTCAGGGACATTTCGTTGAATGGAATGTTGTTTATGGTCAGCCAAATCTTTATTACATCTTTAGTTCTTGATGAATTAGGAACTTTATCTTCTGGTGCCACAACGTTGTGATATGAAGCATTGTCTATTATCAAACACGACGGTCTATCCAAGGAAAGAAGTACATGATTCACAATCCAATCTTGAAATATCTTGCCATTCATCTCTGTATGGTAATCCCTATTATCTGTGGATTTTGAAACAAATATGAGTTCAGTATTATTTAGAAGCCCGTGATGGCTGCTTCCTGGATGTGCAGTTATTAGGCGCTGTCCTTTGCTGCTTGGTACTAGTCTCTTAGTTGTCCCATCAGATGATTGCCATTCTCGTTCATTACTGTGGTGCGCATTGATCCAAGTTTCATCTAAATACACAAAATCATGACAATCTCTTCTCATTTCTCTGAACTCGTGTAAATATTTGCTTCTCCTTGCAACTATATGAGGCTTCTCACAAACAAGGTTTTTACCAACATGTTTTCTAAAAGTGAATCCCAAACTCCTAATAGTCCTCCATAGCGTAGATTTGGAAATATCATTGTCATTATTCTTTCTTAACCAAATTTTCAATTTCCTTAAAGTCACTGCCTCATTATTGTGAAACATATTGCAAATTTCTCTGCGGATCAATTCTCTATCAAAATATTCACCACTCTTGGCCTAATTTTCGTGTGTAAAACACTAGAATTAGAAATTTCAGATGTCGCTATCCAGCGGTGCAATGATCGTTTAGTTATCCCCAAGGCATGAATAGTCCTCTTTTGTGGGTTTGAAATAGAATGATATAGTTTTCCACGAGTAGCTTCATTGCAGAAATACTTAAAAATCCTATTTGTGATTAGCTGTAATGTCATAAAATGTACTCGTAGACTCATTTTCCTACTTAACCACACAATACTTTTTGTAGACACGCCACTGATTGACAATGTGTGAGTAGCACCGGATATAAACTGTTTTGTGTTCAAGAAGTGCAATTTCATGCAATTTCACGCTAAAATCATGCCAATTGTTTGATAAACCAATTGTGTGCAAATAATGACGTATAATTTACTGTAGACATTTCAAAATGTGTGTATGTGATGTGTGTTGGCAAGTAGACTTTTGATATTATATCGCAAAGAAACGAAAATTGAAACCAATGGCTGCATTTTAATGAAAAATTTTATTCATAGGGTCTATACCATTACAAAGTCACACACAAAATTTCACTTATATGCGTTATATATTCGCTGAGATATAGCATTTTGAAGTTGGGCAAAGCTAGTGAAACGCGCTACAGACATATATTTACCTCTAAACAGAGCTATACCATTATAAGAGGAAATTCACATTTTTCAAAATTTAACGTCAGAAGTTAAGGAGTGTTTTTTTTTTTTTTTTTTGACAAAAAACTGATCAATCAAGAAGGAAATGAAAATTGTCGCAGTATTGGAAAGACCTGGCGGTTTTGACCGGTTTGATAACCAAGTAGACAGTTAAAGATATTCAAGGGATTGTCACGAATTGCCTCCCCTGCTTTGCAGTAGTATAATAGACTTTCACCCTACCAAACGGACGCTTCTAGTTATATTTTAAGGTAGCAGATACTGCTACCTTAAAATATAACTAGAAGCGTTCGTTTGGTAGGGTGGTTAGAGCGCTTATCTCTCACAACAAAGTCACCGGGTTCGAAACCTAGTAGTGTCACGCTCAATTCCATAACTGCAAAGGTAGCGAGACAGGAAACTGGTCGCCCCACCTCATAAAGCTTGTATAGTAAAGTCTCTAACAATTCACTCCCTTTCGCAGCATCTGCCATGGGGTACCTATACCTTTAATGCCTATGACGTATGTTATGTGTTTTTGTGAATGACAATTTTGCACACGCTATTTGGGTCTCAGACTTCAGGGTTCTACAAAAATAAACACTAAAGATGCAAATAGTTCTCTTTTCACATACGAGCTGTGTAATTATTTATGTAGTTTTACCCTGAAGAAGGCGTGAGTTGAGGGATTCGCTGGTACATTTGTTTCTGAAATTGCTTTAAAATCTTCTAATAACACTGTGGCATGCTTTTACCGCCGGCAAGTTTGTTTTTCTTGCCGAACTGTCTGTATTAAGAAGTCTAGACTTCCATTTTTTCTTTAAATAAAAAGTGTCTGCGTCAAAGTACCGCCCACCCATCCATTTCCTTATTTCCCAGCTGTCGCCCATAGCTTGAACGGTCTGACATTTCATGTGATTTGTTTCGTTTGTTTCTAACTATCCGAAACAAATAATCAGTCAGTATACGAAGAACAGCCGCTTAAAAATGAGAACTGACACTACAGATATATGTGTAAGCTTTTGAAAGCAGTTGTAAAACTGAAACATTTAAACAGGAAAAACCCAATACAAAACAGTGTTTTTAAATTAAGATTTGCTTCATATGGCACTAAAAAGTAGAGAATAATATTTTACATATTTAGGGTACCTAGGATAATAGAACAAAATAAATGTCTTCTTATTATTGTTTTCCTTTTCGATCCATATAGGGAGCATTTAGCGTCCATTGTAGCTGGTCTTCTCATGTACATACATACATACATACATACATACATACATACATACATACATACATACATACATACATACATACATACATACATACATACATACATACATACATACATACATACATACATACATACATACATACATACATACATACATACATACATACATACATACATACATACATACATACATACATACATACATACATACATACATACATACATACATACATACATACATACATACATACATACATACATACATACATACATACATACATACATACATACATACATACATACATACATACATACATACATACATACATACATACATACATACATACATACATACATACATACATACATACATACATACATACATACATACATACATACATACATACATACATACATACATACATACATACATACATACATACATACATACATACATACATACATACATACATACATACATACATACATACATACATACATACATACATACATACATACATACATACATACATACATACATACATACATACATACATACATACATACATACATACATACATACATACATACATACATACATACATACATACATACATAATCAGAATCTTTATTCTCCATAAAATACATTAATATGTACAGACATGATATAATAGATACAACATGGCAAATAGGAGAATCATTAGAATTTACATAAAGTGTTGAAGACGTCTCAAGTAGTTATATGTGGGTGTTTTTACATCGAACCTTTGTGTTACACATACATAAAAAATTTTAAGCTTTCTAAAAGACATTGGCATATAATGATATGGTATACCCTGCCAAAAATGAGAATTATTGAAATTTACAAAATGTGTGAGGAATACCATTCAAGTAGAGCAATATGGTTGTTTTTACATGGAGGTTTTATCAGAATTTTGTTTGCCATAAAAAAACTTTGACAGCTAGTGGCGTGAGATATTAAATATAGCATCAAATACAATAGTCGTATGGTATAGTATACAGAGGAGCACAATTGAGTGTAGACTGTGTGGAAAACATCCCAGCAATTCAAAATGGGTGTTTTTTACATCGAAGTTTCCATATTCTGTAAGAACCTATAATTGCACTAATACTGACATATTTACATAAAACCTTTGCTTCAAATTTCCGCAACCCTAGCGACATTAATCCACTCACACACTTTGCATGCACATGACCCAAACTACCAATTATCAGTACGATTACATGCGTACGGTAGCCTAGTTCGTTAATTTCTGCATACATACATACATACATACATACATACATACATACATACATACATACATACATACATACATACATACATACATACATACATACATACATACATACATACATACATACATACATACATACATACATACATACATACATACATACATACATACATACATACATACATACATACATACATACATACATACATACATACATATCAGAATCTTTATTCTCCATAAAATACATTAATATGTACAGACATGATATAATAGATACAACATGGCATATAGGAGAATCATTAGAATTTACATAAAGTGTTGAAGACGTCTCAAGTAGTTATATGTGGGTGTTTTTACATCGAACCTTTGTGTTACACATACATAAAAATTTTTAAGCTTTCTAAAAGACATTGGCATATAATGATATGATATAACCTGCCAAAAAATGAGAATTATTGAAATTTACAAAATGTGTGTGGAATACCATTCAAGTTGAGCCATATGGTTGTTTTTACATGGGGGTTTTATCAGAATTTCTGTTTGCCATAAAAAACTTTGACAGCTAGTAGAGTGAGATATTAAATATAGCATCAAATACAATAGTCGTTTGGTATAGTAGACAGAGCACAATTGAGATTAGACGGTGGGGAAAACATTTCAGCAATTTAACATGGGTGTTTTTTACATCGAAGATAGATTATATCCCTGGAAAAAAAATAAAACCAACATAAACTTTTCCCCATACATACATACATACATACATACATACATATATACATACATACATACATATATTTATATTTGTTTATATATATTAGTTAGTAACCCGTCAAAATTGACGTCAAAATACCCGAAGATTATTAGCAAGAACAAGAAAAGTGCTCTATTTCAAGGGTCGTCCAATTTAGTTCAGCGGTCAGAAGTGCACCACTTTTACGTATTTTCCAGGCTCAACTTTGATGGGGAAAAGTTTATGTTGGTTTTATTTTTTTTCCAGGGATATAATCTATCCTCTTCCCTGTTAAAGGGAAACAATCAAATGGGAAAAATAATACAATATATTGTAGATTTTTGACACTGTTATGTGTTTTCTTTTTATTACTTAAAATATAACTGCGACGTTGGAGGAGAATAAGATGTTCGTTGTATTAAGCGTCATGCAATTAAGTTCAAAGACCAGAAGCGCACGACTTTTATATAATTTCCAGACTACAACTAAATGCTTGTGAGGGACGCACGGGACGGACGCCCTTAGAGAATTACATAGTATGTTGTTGTTGTTTGTTTGCGTTCGCTCTCAACCATATCTCTCTCTCTTACAATACTGGCCGTTAGTTTTGAGCGGTATGTACGTTGTGTCGTAGTTTACAGCTAGGCTGCGATATTTGCGCCTTTCGGTCCGACACATCCGACTTCAGCAAGCAGTTTTTACGGGTTTGCTTCCCTGACACCTGACGCCTATATGTATGCTATACCTCATGTCCATCCAATAGTCCAGTGAGGTGGCTACACCACTGAGCGTCATCGGAGTCGAGACGCAACTCCGTCCCAGATCTGCGAGGCTCTGTTTCTGGAAACACCACACACAGCCATTTGAGTCCTACTTAGACTTATGGATAATCCGGCCCTGTGTAACAGTATACATTTATAGTATCTAATCGTAATCAAAAGTAAGTTGTTTTTGTTTTTTTCAACAAACAAGAAAATAATTTTTTTTTAAACGAAAACATAAAAAAATAAATAAAAAAACATGTCACAAAACGTTTTGTGCATGTACTTTTGCGCTCTTCTCTTTATCGTCGTCGTCCTATTATTTGGCATATTTTATGCTTTTACAATTTTTGCTCTGAGCCGCTCCCATACTTGTTTACGTTTCGCCCTGTGAATCGTAATAATACCAGGCTAATTAGACAGGTCAGCGGATAATACGTTTATCACGTAAGCCGTCTAGCCACCTTTGATAGATTCGATCTTTATTGACACAAGGTGGTAGTGTACGATCGGTGAAAAGAAAGCCATATTGTTTTGCGTCTGGCGGATACACGAAAACACAGGTGATAATGCGTAATCGTTTCCGCTGGCCCATCTTTGTATCAATATTACCGATAATCTGTCTGATGAGACAATATTGTGGGAAAGCATCTAGACGGGAAATAAGTTCACAGATTTGTTTGTCAGTTTGCATAAAGATGCAGACGGCAGTATTACTGCCTTATTAGAAAGAGGTCACGAATTGGAATTTTAAAATTTGATATTTTAAAACACGAGGGGAATATTATGATTTAACACCCCGACCGATATAGTTCTAAAGATCTTACCATTGGCTTGATTTGAGAACCGGAATAGACTTTAACTTTCATTGGCAAGTTGATCTGAAAGTATAATCTGAGACTTGACCTGGGAAATGAAAATAAAATCTAGCAAAATCGAAGTCACAGATCACACTGCATCGCCACGTCAGCTAGCAATTCACCAGAGCCAGAGAGAAGTATCGGACAAAAGATTCCATAATTATAAGTGACAGATCGAAGTATTTGGGAAACTTTGAAACTTAAAAGTAAACACAGATTTTGAAAAAAACCAAGAATGGAGACCTAAGGAATCAGATCACCCGTCATTAGAGGAATACTAAAAATTCACAGACCAAGTGATTCGAAAGCATCTAACCTAAGTGCTGTGTCCATTCTAACTGTGCCGGGAGATTGTGTTCCCAAAAGTTACTTTGGGGTAAGTGTAAACATTTATTTTACAAATGTGAATTTGACACGTTTTTCTTGCTAAGTGGTTATATATGAGGCTGGCAACCCCAACATATGAAAATAGTACATTCATAAACCACTACTGCAAGCGCTGGTGTTTGTTTTACGCTAATTCGCTCATAAACGCAAAAGCAGCAGCAACCCGAGACTCCGAATCATCAGTGATGAGTGATGATTACATCAAATGTGCCTAAAGTGTATAATATCATTTTGTGAGATATTATGTACCTTGTTAATTGTAATTCAGGCACGCCATTGCACTCGCGCTCTCCGAGCACATATTTTCTCAGTTTAATACCCAGAAGAACATTGGTGATTTCTAATCATCTTCCCTGAGGTACGCTGTGTATACTCAAGATATAATTATTCAGAGAGGCTAACATTGGTGGGTGAACAGCGAGACAATGCGCCTGTTAATTTTCTAACCAAGTGTACTTAGCAGGAACATTTGTTCTTTTTATTTTGTCTAAAGCTCGTGGAACGAAGCTATCAAGCTGTTCGTGGTACGAAGCTGCAAGACTTAAGTTTCGACGTCACTAGTTGTGAGTTAAAAGCAGGGATTCAACACTAACCGTATACATTGGACGAGTTGTGTGGAGAAGGGCCCTCATCACGGAAGAATGGACGAAACCACGGCTGCAGGACTCACTTATACCAGCTAAGTTCTTGTAAAAAGGAACCAGCAAAATGACAATTTTTTTTTTATAAATCCTCAAACCAAGTCTCAGTGAAGAAAATTTTCTTTACATCTAAAATTCACCATCATTCCATCGCTATTTTAACATGTTAAGACTAATTGATTATTAAATTTGTTACATGTTATTTTAAAACAAAACAATCATTGTTAATTCAGTTATTATAGGTATGAAAGCAAACGTATGAGCAAGACTCTTTAATATATACACATCTAGACATATATTTACATCTATAGAACAAATACTTATAAAAAAAATTTCACTGAATTTACACCAGCTTGGGGCTTGAACGGGCTAAAACCATTGCTTAATTCTTCACAAAAGGCGACGGATCAGATATAAGTTAATAGTGCTCTGCCCTATACAGCATTGTTCTTGACTTCTGAAAACATTTTGTGAACACTGCCTTGAGATAGAAGCGTCATTATCCTTCTATCAACAACTCTGCCAAGAGTATTCTTGTGCGAAGGTAGACACGTTTGAAGACCCAGATTAGATACTGTTGAGTGTTGGCCACTGGTGGACCACTACTGCCGAGCTAGGGGCAGGCATCCGTGACAAAACAAACAAGTCCAAAACATTCATACAGTAAATCCGACAATAATTCGAACATAATCAGATTGGGGTGGCATAGAATTAGTACTCGTGGAATATTTCAACAGTATGTCATTGAATCAGTTGGGACTTGATATGCTTTTCTTTGCCCTCCCTAACTCAATGGCAGAATCAGATAGAACGAACGAATGAACTAACAATCTTTATTTTCTAAGGGTTTAGAATTGGGCACGCAGGCCCGTCTAATATTCTGCCCTTCCTTTCTCTTGTCTTCCATACTGAATCCATTTATTCTCACATGCATTTTAAATATTAGTTTTAAATAATAAAATAAACAAAATACAATACAATAAAATAAAATCACAATATTGTAACAGTAGTTTAACTGTTACACACATTTACAGTACCTTTTTATAATCAATATTGAACAGGGCAAAAAAAATCCTTAAACTCTACACATGATATTAGATAATGATTTAAGAACATAACTAAATTAGGGTGCCATATAATCTGCACTCATGATGTATTTGAAAAGTATGCTATTTTATGACTATGAACTAAGGGTGAGCAGGAGAAAAAAGCTAAACTTTTATTGAATAAGTCAAGCCTTGGCTTGGGTACGTGTAATTTCTTTAAACGTTGGCTGCGTCTTCCATTGCATTTGAAAATGAGCCACAGATACGTTGACGTATTCTGTGATAATATTTTATGAAAGAATTTGGCTTTCTTGAAGAGGAAGCGCTTTCTTTTAGGTAAAACGTTAAGATGTTTACATAGATCTACTAATTGTGTTAGATGTTTGTCAGTAACTAGGCATACTGCACGTTTTTGTAATGCATTGAGTCTCTTTGTGGTGGACATGGATCAGCCATCCCAGATTGTGGAGCAATAGTCTAGACGTGTTTGTATTTGGAACATGTAGAACATTTTCCTTGCCTCCTCATCTAAGGAATGTTTAATATTAGCTAACTGGTAAAATTTCTGCGCCGTTTGTTTGATCGGTGATTGTACATGCGAATTCCAACTTAAATGTTGATCAACAATGGATCACAGTGTTTTATTTTCATTTACATTTTCAATTAGTGAGGTAAAAATGTAGAGTTGAAAAAAAGAAGAAAAAGAACAAGAAGAAGAATAAGAAAAACAAGAGCAACAAAAACAAGAAGCGGACGAAGAAGAAGAAGAAGAGGAAGAATAAGAACAAGAATAACAAGCAGAAGAAGAAGAAGAAGAAGAAGAAGAAAAAGAAGAAGAAGAAGAAAAAGAAGAGTGACTTGTACATTACCTATATAATTGATATATATAGAGAGAATACGATAATTGTGTTCTCACAACGTAAAGATCAACTCAAGCGACACATTTCTGTTTGAATTATCGTAATGGTGCTGGTGATGGAGTTCCCGAGTGGGGAAATATTTCCCCTCAGCTCATATCTCAGATCTTTCCGACCGCAGTATGTCTGGAAGGGACTTAATTTACATCCAGAGCTGTCGACTCCCGATATGTTAGGCAGACATTTTCTTTGCAACATTTTCTGTACTTTTTTCCTGTCTGAGTGCTTTGACAGTCAATGGAATTATTTGCGATCTATCTATCTATCTATCTATCTATCTATCTATCTATCTATCTATCTATCTATCTATCTATCTATCTATCTATCTATCTATCTATCTATCTATCTATCTATCTATCTGTCTATCTGTCTAGCTATTTATTTATCTATCTATTTATCAATTAATCTAGTTATTTATATATTTCTTTATTTGTCTCTTTATGTAACTATCTATTTATACATGTATATATTTACATATCTATTTGTCCGTCCGTCTGCCTATCTGTTGTCTGTCTGAGTGTTTGAATAGTAAACTGCCTGTGTCTCTGCCGGTCTAATTATCAGGCTTTCATATTTGCTGCCTCTGGCTGTTTAAGAATCTGCTTTTCATATTATATTGTCTGTTTGTGAGTCTGCCTATTAAACTACCTTGCATATAGTCCGTCTGTGTCTGTCTAATAATCAGCATTTCACTTTGTCTACCTTTGTCTGTCTCTCACTAATAATCAGCCTTTTTTATATTGTCTGCCTATGTCAATGTCTGTCTTATAAACAGCATTTCAAATTGTCTTTCTAAGTCTGTGTCTCACTAATAATCAGCCTTTCAAATTGTCTGCCTATGTCACTGTATGTCTAATAATGAGCCTTTCATATTGTATGTCTACGTCTCTCACTAATAATCAGCATTTCATATTGTCTGTCTGTGTCACTGTCTAATAATCAGCATTTCATTCTTGTCTGTCCATGCCTGATCTCTCACTAAAAATCAGCTTTTCATATTTTCTGTCTGTGTCTGTCTACCACTAATAATCAGCCTTAAATATTGTCTGTCTGTGTCTGTCTCTGGCAAATTGTCACGGATTGCCTCCCCTGCTTTGCATTAGTGGTCCAACAGTGACCAAAACTCAAGAGTATCTAATATTGGCTTTCAAGGTATCTACCTGCGCGCAAGATTACTCTTGGCAGAGATGTAGATAGAAGATTAATGACACTTCTACCTTAAGGGAGATTTCACAAGATATTTCCAGAAGTCACGAACACTGTTGCATTGGGCTGAACAATTGTTAACGCATTAAATCTGGTCCGTCGCCTTTTATGAAGGATGTAAGCAATGGTTTAGCCCGTTCAAGCCCCCAGCTGGTGTAATCCAACGAAATTCATCTTATAAGTAATCGCTCTGTTTAGAGGTAAATATGTGTCTAGGTGTGTGTATATATATAATATATATATATATATATTATATATATATTTATATATATATATATATATATATATATATATATATATATATATATATATATATATATATATATATAATATTCTGGCTCATACGTTTGCTTTATTACATATAAAACTGAAGCGACTATGGTTGTTTAGTTTTAAAACAACATGTAACCATTTTAATAACGAATTAGTCTTTAACAGTTAAAATAAATATGGAAAGATTGGTGAAGTTTAGATACAAGTTTTCATCACGGAGACGTAGGTGAGGATTTATCAAAAATCTGTTGCTTTCGCCTATTTTACACGAAACTTAACTCTAACTGAGTCCTGAAGCTGTAGTTCATCAATTCTGTGATGATGAAAGCCTTCTCCACACTTTCTTCCACTGTAGGCGGTTAGGGTGGATGCTTTTCTCTCACACTAGCGGTGTTAGTACTGTAGCGGGAGGTTATTTAAAAGTATATATTATGTAAGAGTATGCCAGTAACGAGTTCTGACCTTACAAGTAATACCCCAGTCTTAGAAATAAGCACTGGTGTATTGTTATCATAAAAATAGTCAGACTGTGAAAACCCTGGCCCAGTTGGTAAGAAGTAGTACCAGGATTTAAGGTGTCTCCTCCCTGTGACTATCTTATGATTACTTATATGCTAGGGGATAAGTAAAATGTACATTCACTGAACCCACAAAATGGAAGAAGTGAATAAATCCTCAGGTACAGTAAAATAGTTTAATAATTGCACTATTATTCTGTTTCTACTAGTTGGAAAAGAGTATACACATATATATATATAAATATTCACACAATTACTATTATTGTCTGTTTAGACTTCAAGATCTTAAATAATAAAGTTACTGAAATCACTGTTATTAGTCCTTTGAATTTAAGGATAACTGTCATCAGTTGACTGAGTTTCTGTATGGTTAATTATTGTTTTGAACTATTGGCTGTTTCACATGTATAGGTGGTCAGTGTCAAACAGGACACTTATCTTTCCAACTTGGTACTGCTGAAACTGTCCTTTGCTGATATCAGACTTGGTAGGCCCAACAGTAGGGATGCCAATGACCAGTTGAAGTTCACTCTTTGGGGTCCTGCACTTTTGTGGGATGGCCTCGGATGAACTACACCGGCTTCTGATACTGGACAGTCTGGTTTGAGTTATTTCATGGAACCTGCAACATATCAGCCTTGGCTAGTATCTGGCTAGACTTGTAGCTGACTAGCACAGATGTCAGACCAGTCAGTCATCAGATGTCACCGTTATACAATCATAGTAAGCAAGGACATCATTTCAGTGATATAGCATTAATAACATTTCAATTAAGTGTAACTGACTAGCACATAAGTCAGACAAGTCAGTCATCAGGTGTCAAAGTTATACAGTCATAGCAAGTAACATCATTTCAATGATGCAGAATTAATATTAACCTATCAGTAATAAACATCATCTGGTTTATTCCGCTCCTATACATCCCTTCATATGCTATAACTTGATCCTTCCAAATCATATCAAGTACAAATTCAAATACTGATGCTATCCTTAGCATCTACACAAAAGTAATACATAAATAAAGAAAGTGAGTGACCACGTGATCAGGTTGCTTTCTACTGAAACTGGCTATAGAACACTCCAGTTTACCAGCTGTAAATGGGTACAAAGTTGTGCGCTCGAACTAGGGAAGGCAAAGGCAGCGAGGAAGGGGACTAGTCACCTTAGCCTCGTAACTGGGATCTTCCATGATGAAGTTTCTAACACTTCATTTCCCTATGACAATCTCTGGTCATGGGACTGCCTTTATCTTCGTAAGCGATAATGCATTTAATATCGACGAGATACAGCATTAAATATAATAAATATTTTCTATTTGGCTGTGGGGCTAGTTTTGATACGTTTTTGTACAAGCCACCATCTTCCACTAAGCACATGAATAAATCATATTAAAATAATAATACGTTATATCAATGAATATTATACAGGCATATTTTGTGAATTCTAAATGAACCTGTAATACAAAATAAAAGAAATTATTATACAGGATAGCTATCGTAAATTCGCTTACCCTCAGACTCCAGACACTTAGACTGAAATTTTCTGGCGATCCGCTCACACTTCAGATGGATTTAGAGTCGTGGCGTTATCTGCCCTCAGTCTTGTCTCAACCTCTTGCGTTGTGTATCTCTCTCAGTTTACCGATCCGCTACTTATACGCAAAGCGCGGACGTATCGGAGAGTACCGACGTCAAAGCCTAAACCTAACCTGAAAAATCCTTCCCGAACAGTGATTTCGGCCGATCTGTGCGTCGACTGAAATTTTGCCTTTATCATTCTCGGCATATATAATATCCATATTGTTCCATCTTATCTAGTTTTCTACAGCTGATAAAACTCTATCTTCCTATCCATGTAAATTCCCAAACTGTTATTTGTTGATTTTAATATTTAGAACAGAAGTGGGTTTACATGCTTTTAGCGTAACTGTGGGCAGCCGAAATACGCATATATCTCCGTAAATGAGAACTTCCTACCGTTCCATCTTATATGCAGTTATACACCATCCTTCCCTGTACTGAAATGTAAAATCCTTTTCATACGGATTCCCTTCTGTTGTTATTTATCGTTGGCGATTTCCTCTGTCCGATATACATTTCGCTGATACGCCGCCATTTTGAAAGCGGTCACTCGATCGTAGATGGGTTTATAAATCTAACTGAACTCATTTGCAATGACTTGAAACCAATTTTGCGACATAGCTCCCCCATATTTTAAGCTGGATGATATCTAGCTTAACTATTGGGTACAAGACAATTGCAAATCGACCATTCCGAGGTTAGTTTTCCTTCCTTCTATCCTCCTCAAGCTCTGTGGGATGACGACTTAGAAAATCTGCGCCTACATTCTGTTTTCCCGGAATATATTCAATAGTGAAGGAATATGGCTGAATCAATAATGACCATCTTAATAAGCGAGTGTTTGCATGACGTGATGAGGCCAAAAATGATAGGGGTTGATGATCGCACTGGACCACAAATGGTTTGCCATACAAATAGGGTTGAAACTTATTGATGGCCCACACCAATGCTAAACATTCCCTCTCTATAGTAGAGTAATTCTTTTCTGCCACGTTCAACTTGCGGCTGGCATAAGCCACAGGAAACAGTTCCTCATTCTGGGTCTGAGATTTTTGCAAAAGCGCGGCCCCAATTCCTACATTGCTTGCATCAGTCCGTACTATAAACTCTTGCGTCAGATCTGGTAACTTCAGAATAGGCTTACTAGTGAGTCTATGCTTCAATTCTGAATATGCATGCTCACACTCCGCCGTCCACTTTATTGTGTCAGGTTTTCCTTTCTTTGTCAGATCCGTCAAAGGTGCACATAAGGTGTTGAAGTCTTTGATGTATTTTTGATAGAATCCTCCTAAGGATACGAACGACCTCACATCCTTTTTTGTCTGTGGTCTAGGTGCATTCCTTAACTTTTCTATATTTTTTGGGATCAGGAGACATGTTTCCATGACAAATTGTATGTCCCAAAAATTCTAATTCCTGACATCCGATTACACACTTTGTTGGACGAGCAGTCAAACCTGCCTCTCTGAGTCTACCCAGTAACATTGATAGAGAATGTAGATGATCCTCAAATGTTTCCGTGGCTATGAGAATGTCATCCATAAAGTTGGTGATGTTAGAGTTGTTCAAGGGTTCCAGCAATTTCCTCATCATCCTTGAAAATACGCTTGGTGCGTTTTTCAACCCGAATGGTAGTACATTAAATTCGTAGTGACCATCCGAAGTGCTAAAAGCCAGCATGTGTCGGATCTCGGGTTTGACAGGAATCTGGTAATATCCCTTACTTAAATCGACCTTAGAGAAATATTTCGCAGTACTTAGCGTCGAGAACAGCTGATTGGTATCCGGTAATGGATCAGCTTGGGTTTCTGTGATCGCATTTAATTTCCGGTAATCGATACAGAGTCGGTGTTCTCCACTTGGTTTTCTCAACAGTACAACACTTGAACTGTAAGGTGATTCTGACTTGGAAATGATTTGTTCTTGCAACAGATAATCAATTTCCTCCTTCAATGCCTGTGCCTTGGCGTATGGTATAGGGTAGGTCTTCATGCAGATAGGTGTTGGATCGATGACCTTCATATCATATGTCAATAAGTTGGTGCATCCTGGTTTATCAGTTAACACATCTGCATGTGTTTTTAAAACTTCTTTAACTTGCTCCCTCTGTTCCTGAGTTAACTGAGTACTAATTTTGACTTGTTCATATGTCTCAGTCGGTCTTAATGGATACTCTATTGAGGTAAGTGGTTCATGCTTCATTTCGGTTGCGATGGCCAGAGTCATCATATGAGCTACCTCCGTTGATGTCCTGTCATAATATTTCTTTAACAGATTAACATGGTACACACCCTTTCTTTGCCCTTCTTGTCAATTTTGTAATTAGTCCTCGATATTTTCTCTAGCACGTTATATGGACCCTGCCAACCAATCTGCAGTTTGTTGTTACTGCTGGGCAATAGAAGAAGCACTTTTTCTCCAACAGCAAGTTCCCTATCCTTTGCTTTCTTGTTATAGTATTCAGTATGTTTCTTTCTGGCTCTGCGAAGATTGTCATTAGCCAATTTCCAGCCCATTTTCAGTCGAGTGGTCAACTCATTTACATACTGAATTGATGAGGTGACACTTTCCTCTGCCTTCTCATCTGTCCAAGTCCGCAGCAATGCTTCCAGTGGACCTTTTATAGGCCGACCAAACAACAATGTGGCCGGTGCCATTCCTGTGGAATTGTGTGGGACTTCCCGGTATGCGAATAATGCAGCGGGGTAAGTATACATCCCATGTTTCAGGTTTTTCACTTGCCAGCTTCCTGAGAATAGAAATGAGCGTACCGTTGAACCGCTCGACTTGACCATTTCCTTGTGGGTGATAAGGAGAGCAATGATAATGTCTGGCTTGAAAAATCCTGAACACTTCTTGGGTTAGCTTTCCCTTGAACTGGGAACCATTGTCCGTCAATATTTGATGTGGAAAGCCTAACCGGGTGAATATTGTCAACAATGCCTCTGCCACATGCTTAGAATCTATAGATGCCATGGCTACGGCCTCTCCCCACATAGAGCATGTATCAACTAGAGTTAAGATATAACTATTCCTTCTCTTAGTCCTAGTGAGGGGTCCAACAATATCCACTGCAACTCTCTCGAATGGAGTACCCATGATTGGCATTTCTCCTAGAGTTGCTGGTGCAGTCCCATGCTTGGGGGCTACACGTTGACACTCTGGACAAGATTTCACATATCGTTTGATATCTTCCGTGATCCCTGGCCAGTAATAGTGACAAGCTATCCGTTGACTGGTGGCACCAATTCCCATGTGTCCACTAAATGGAATAGCATGTGCGAGCTCCATAACTTTCTCCCTGTATGACTTTGGTACTACCAGCTGTCCATGTCCTTGAGGTCCTGTACCAGCTTTTCTATACAGTAGTCCATTTTTCATATACAAGTCTCCTTTTTCTGGAGGGTTATGGGCCTTTGGCAATTTGCCAAAACAAGGCTTCAATGTGTCATCTTCTGATTGAGCCTGTTTCATCTGCTCTGGCTGAGTATTGTTTAGGATTTTCCTCCTCGTTTTTGTTGCTCGACCTGGTCTGGACTTCTGCCAGGACAACAGGTTTTATCGGCTCAACCAATATTACATACCTACACCCCAATATCAGCGGGTATATAGGGTCATCTATCACTGCGGCTGTTATCACTCCTTCCACGTAGCGAGATTTCACATTGATCCTAGCTATAGGAAGTGTCATGGTTGCTGTTCCCTTAGTTGCCCCTTGTATTTCCACGGTGTCTGTGGTAATTTGATCAGAGTGCACTAGGGTTGAACTCACAACTGAGTCGAAATCCAGGCCGGTATCTCATATAAGCACATGACTCGATTGCCGTTCACGGTTACGAGCTCACTCACAGGGGGATGACGGAGGCTATTCTGACTCCCTGTCAGTTCCATCATATCTGTCCTATTCCCTGTTGCTAAACATGCAGCGTGATGAGGGGTTTTCCTTCTACAATCTACAGTGTTGTGGTTGCTCATCTTACAAATTTTGCACCACTTATCTCCCTGTTTGTAGGGTTTCTTTTCCTGAGTCTGAGGGTTCTTGTCCTTATTATCAAATCTTGGCTTATTTCTGTATGGATGATCCTTCTGGTCAAACTGGGTATTCTGCGGTGGTGGCTTATATCCTTCTACCTGCTTCCTTTTCGTTCCTACTAGTTCAGCTTGAGCGGCTTGGTACCTCTCTGCACATTTCAAAGTGTCTTCCAGCCTCTCTGCTCCTTGTTCCATAAGGAATTTCCGCATTTCTTGTGACATGGAATCTTTCACTTGCTCTAACATAACCATTTCTTTCAGATCCTCGTATGTTTTCTGATACTTACCTAAACTACTCCATTTCAACAAATACGTTTCTAGCCTAGCTGAGAACTGGTTATATGTTTCTCCAGGTAGAGGTTTAGAAGTTCTAAATTTCTTCCTATATGCCTCAGAGTTCTTTTCATACCGGATCAGTAAGGCTTGCTTTAGTATCTCATAATTTTCCTGATCTTCTTTGGGGAGTTTCAGAAACACATCATATGCAATACCTCTCAATCCCTGGGATAACTTTAGACTCCATTTTTCCTTTTCCAGTCCATAGGTAGAGGCTAGCCTTTCATACCTATCCAGGTACGACTCTATTGCGTCCTCCTTTTCAACAAATGGATCTAGGTGGAAGTTCATGGCCCCATTTGCTGTGTTCTGAAAAGAGCTATTCGCAGAATGAGGTGAGCTATTACCATGGGTGCTAGTCCCAGCCTGAAGTTCAAGATCAAGCTGTCTCATTTTCAGCTCATGGTCTCTCTCTGCTTGTAACCTCCTTTCTTCTCTCTCAGCTTCTAATTTCTTGGCTTCTCTCTCTGCTTCTAATTCTAATTTCTTGGCTTCTCTTTCTGCATCCAATTTCTTGGCTTCTCTTTCTGCTTCCAATTTCTTGGCTTCTCTTTCTGCTTCCAATTTCTTGGCTTCTCTTTCTGCTTCCAATTTCTTTGCTTCTCTCTCGGTGTACTTTTCACATTCCGTCGTGACATACCGGATCAGAACGTCACCATCCATGCCAAGCTCTTTTCCCACCTGCAGTGTAGCAGACCTAAATTTGACCAAGTCAGCCATGATGTATCTGTAGTCTAGTAGGGCAAGCGATCTTACTCAAACTAATTTACTACAATATAATTAACTTATATAAAATTAAAGTTAATTAAACTGACTTCACCATATATGAAACAGCTTTCTTTATCTGTACTCAATGGTACTCCTAAAAAATTATATATTTCCTACTATGTTAACTCTTTCCAAAAATATTCAAAAAAGAAAAAAAAATTTTCTACACAGTAGAAATAGAAAGTTGGCTCAGGAATATCAAAGATATATCCCGCAGACAAGCCCCCACTATAGCGGGAGGTTATTTAAAAGTATATATTATGTAAGAGTATGCCAGTAACGAGTTCTGACCTTACAAGTAATACCCCAGTCTTAGAAATAAGCACTGGTGTATTGTTATCATAAAAATAGTCAGACTGTGAAAACCCTGGCCCAGTTGGTAAGAAGTAGTACCAGGATTTAAGGTGTCTCCTCCCTGTGACTATCTTATGATTACTTATATGCTAGGGGATAAGTAAAATGTACATTCACTGAACCCACAAAATGGAAGAAGTGAATAAATCCTCAGGTACAGTAAAATAGTTTAATAATTGCACTATTATTCTGTTTCTACTAGTTGGAAAAGAGTATACACATATATATATATATAAAAATATTCACACAATTACTATTATTGTCTGTTTAGACTTCAAGATCTTAAATAATAAAGTTACTGAATTCACTGTTATTAGTCCTTTGAATTTAAGGATAACTGTCATCAGTTGACTGAGTTTCTGTATGGTTAATTATTGTTTTCAACTATTGGCTGTTTCACATGTATAGGTGGTCAGTGTCAAACAGGACACTTATCTTTCCAACTTGGTACTGCTGAAAACTGTCCTTTGCTGATATCAGACTTGGTAGGCCCAACAGTAGGGATGCCAATGACCAGTTGAAGTTCACTCTTTGGGGTCCTGCACTTTTGTGGGATGGCCTCGGATGAACTACACCGGCTTCTGATACTGGACAGTCTGGTTTGAGTTATTTCATGGAACCTGCAACATATCAGCCTTGGCTAGTATCTGGCTAGACTTGTAGCTGACTAGCACAGATGTCAGACCAGTCAGTCATCAGATGTCACCGTTATACAATCATAGTAAGCAAGGACATCATTTCAGTGATATAGCATTAATAACATTTCAATTAAGTGTAACTGACTAGCACATAAGTCAGACAAGTCAGTCATCAGGTGTCAAAGTTATACAGTCATAGCAAGTAACATCAGTTCAATGATATAGAATTAATATTAACATATCAGTAATAAACATCATCTGGTTTATTCCGCTCCTATACATCCCTTCATATGCTATAACTTGATCCTTCCAAATCATATCAAGTACAAATTCAAATACTGATGCTATCCTTAGCATCTACACAAAAAATAATACATAAATAAAGAAAAGTGAGTGACCACGTGATCAGGTTGCTTTCTACTGAAACTGGCTATAGAACACTCCAGTTTACCAGCTGTAAATGGGTACAAAGTTGTGCGCTCGAACTAGGGAAGGCAAAGGCAGCGAGGAAGGGGACTAGTCACCTTAGCCTCGTAACTGGGATCTTCCATGATGAAGTTTCTAACACTTCATTTCCCCATGACAATCTCTGCCATGGGACTGCCTTTATCTTCGTAAGCGATAATGCATTTAATATCGACGAGATACAGCATTAAATATAATAAATATTTTCTATTTGGCTGTGTGGCTAGTTTTGATTAGTTTTTGTACAAGCAACCATCTTCCACTAAGCACATGAATAAATCATATTAAAATAATAATACGTTATATCAATGAATATTATACAGGCATATTTTGTGAATTCTAAATGAACCTGTATACAAAATAAAAGAAATTATTATACAGGATAGCTATCGTAAATTCGCTTACCCTCAGACTCCAGACACTTAGACTGAAATTTTTCTGGCGATCCGCTCACACTTCAGATGGATTTTAGGAGTCGTGGCGTATTGCCATGCTCAGTCTTGTCTCAACCTCTTGCGTTGTGTATCTCTCTCAGTTTACCGATCCGCTACTTATACGCAAAGCGCGGACGTATCGGAGAGTACCGACGTTCACAGCCTAAACCTAACCTGAAAAATCCTTCCCGAACAGTGATTTTCGGCCGATTGTGCGTCGACTGAAATTTTGCCTTTATCATTCTCGGCATATATAATATCCATATTGTTCCATCTTATCTAGTTTTATACAGCTGATAAAACTCTATCTTCCTATCCATGTAAATTCCCAAACTGTTATTTGTTGATTTTAATATTTAGAACAGAAGTGGGTTTACATGCTTTTAGCGTAACTGTGGGCAGCCGAAATACGCATATATCTCCGTACATGAGAACTTCCTACCGTTCCATCTTATATGCAGTTATACACCATCCTTCCCTGTACTGAAATGTAAAATCCTTTTCATACGGATTCCCTTCTGTTGTTATTTATCGTTGGCGATTTCCTCTGTCCGATATACATTTCGCTGATACGCCGCCATTTTGAAAGCGGTCACTCGATCGTAGATGGGTTTATAAATCTAACTGAACTCATTTGCAATGACTTGAAACCAATTTTGCGACAAGTACCACAAATCGTCTGATGACATATAACCACGAACTTCAGAAAAATAGAAAAACAAATGCATTTGTTTGGAGCACTCTAACATGCTCATGTTCCCGTTGTGCGCCCACCAATGTTAAACTCGCAGAAGAATTTAATTCTCGAGCACGCACAACTTAACTCCGAGAAGATGGTTAAAATTCACCAATATTACTCTGAGAATTAACGGGTAAGATGTGTAAGGACATTGAGAAATATAGATTTGTACCTGAACTAACATTAATGAGTTTGCATACATCTCGTCACAAATGATATGCTACCCTTGAGGCACACATGATGTAATCATCACTCATTACTGCTCCAGTCGGAGTCCTGGGGTTACCTCTGCTGTCGGGCTTTCACCTCACGAACTAGCCAGAAGAAATCACGCAGCTCTTGCAGTCGTGGTTCATTTTACAAATGTTACACTTTTGTAATAGTAAAAATTCCAATATTTCACGGTTCCTCACTCAGCTCTTTTGTCCTGCAATTATAGACACCCCTGGGCTGGACGATGAACAACTAAAAAAATAAGGCTGGAAAATAAACCAGTGCTACTTTAATTACATATCAAAGTACGCGAGGATGCAGATTAAAACGGCCATATATAATTCATTACATTTGATCTTCATTCTTCTCTTCTTTGATCCTTAGCCCCTGACTGTCAAAGCAGTCAGTGGCCAACACGCCTGGATGGCGTCTTATAGGCAGCATTAAACTGCTTCACACTTCGCTCGGTCGGTGGGCCATCCTTCGTGCAGTGCCCCCAGCTCTGTTTCCATTCTTTTGCATCTCGGCCTCCACAGTTCTCCTCCAAGTTGTTTTTTGTCGGCCGCTCATTGCGCTTTCCTTCAAGGGGCCATTGCAAAGCTTTTCTTGTGGATGGCATCGGAGTCTCTCTTCTGAGGACGGTGGACCAACCCAACTTCAGCGTCTGCCAGCTATGATAGTGTACATGTTCTCTTGGTTGCTCCTAGTAAGCAGTTCTTGGTTGGTTATGGTATTCGGCCAAAAGATTCGGAGGATTTTCCTTAGCAGAATGCGTGGAAAGGAGTGACAATTTTGACAATTCCTTCTCTGTTAACACTCCAGCATTCCCGCACGATAGAGAAGCACAGAAAGTACACAGCTCTCACATAATCTTAATTTTGTTTTTATGCTGTTAGTGAGAGGGACTTCCAGATGTTGTTTTATATACAAGAATTAATAGAATTTTTGTTCTTTTTTCTGTATTTGCTTGTTTTATGGTGTCACGGGGGCCAATAGCCCCAAGTACCTGCTTAGTGTGCTCAATGGATAATCCTGCCAAGTACAGAACGGACACTGACAGCCGCTACAAAGGCTGATTTACTCGGAGCCGAATACTTGAATACAGTGGTTTTATGTCGGAGGATAATTGCTGACTCTCTTTGAAGTATTGCGGGTTAATCAGTGTGTAATTCACAGGGGTCGTAGGCTGAACATGTAATGCCAGAAAATAATATAAAACATTGGAATGCAGATGGAGAAGGTTAGATGATGTAGTAATTTTCTGCTACATAGCTGGCTGCTTTTAATGTCGGCTGAGCAGCTTTACCGACTGTAAAAAATGAATGCAATAGTTTGTTACGTCTTTGAACAGCAACGTTTTAAAACAATGCAAATATCTGGACACATTACATCGCATGTAAGTTTCGGCTCGGATATAAATAACAGAACAGCCCAAGGAAAAACGCAATTCAAGAAAATAACAAATGAGTCCGAGGTAACATTGTTGGTAATATAATAATTCAAACCTCAGGTCTCTCACAGTAACTAAAGCTTCCAGCCATCTCGTGGCATATATGTGTATGCCTTTAATATTTGAAGAAGACACGATGGTTGGTCGCTCGTACTCTATGACCAGATGTTTCAGGTAATCTTTAACAAGATGTTTCAAGTGCTCTATAATCAAACGTTTGAGGTATATGTTTCAGGTGCTCCGTTAGCTCTGCAGAAGTGGTCCAACAGTGGCCAAAACTCAAGAGTAACTAATGTGGGTCTTCAAAGGTGTCTACCTTCGCACAAGATTACTCTTGGCAGAGTTGTAGATAGAAGGATAATGATGCTTCTACCTCAAGGTAGTTTTTACAAGATATTCAGAAAGCGAGAATAATGCTGCATGAGGCTGAGCAAATGTTAACACAAGTATCGGCCGTCAACTTTTGTGAAGGATAGGGTTATCTTATAAAACGTTAGCTCGTTCACGCTCCCAGCTGAGTTAATTCAGCGAAATTCCTCTATTATTATTGTATAGCTCTGTTTAAGTGTATTTAAGAAATTGTCTGAGACATACGAATGTAGTACATTGTGACAGACGAACTCATTGACCCTGAAGTGACCCTAAAGTGTTGGATGATATGGTACGACCCTTCGTAACGACCCCTTTTGATAACATCAGTGCCCCCGAATATTGTAACGTTTCGTCTAACGGGATTTTTCTTTTCACCTGGACTCATTAGCTATGCAACCGTTCCACACAGATGGGCAAACACGTTTGCTGATTAATATGTGGACAGTTTATCTACCGTTCATTCTGGTCATCGCATTGATTTAAGGAGAGATTAAATCACGCCCATGGTCATCTCTTGAGCAATCATATGCAGTATTTTCATTAACTTGGCCCACAGGGGCGGCGCCAGAATCAAACAGATAGCAGCGACCACGATCAAAAACACAGACTGGGGGATTTCAGGAAGACTAGCGCCACGATCAAAGACAGTAGTGGTCCCTGAAACGAGCGACGCAAGTTCCTGCAGGTATTTCGCATCTCGGTGTTAAACACAGAACCGATCGCAGCAGCGAACGGAGATACGAAGACCAGGGGTGGCATCTCTCTTTAGTCTGGCGGTCAGAACCCCCAAAGTGTCCTGAGATCTGAAAAGGTGTCAATTTTCTCATGTCCCACTCATCTTGCATTTGAGTTAGATATATACAGACCACGTAGAAATACACTTTATCACTCGTTGGCCAAACCTTTACAGAAGCACTAGCTATATTTGAAATCTTGTTATAGATTTTCCCCTGGATTTTTATATATATTTGCAGTGAATTCTATTTCTGTGCAAAACGGTAATATATATATTGTGTAAAGTGATCAGTGGTCTAGTTCATTCATTCTGTTTCACTGGATTTTGTGTTAATTTAAATCTATTAAATTAAACCATCTCAATAGTTCCAGTTATAAATGTAATGATATATCTGCTATATTATTTCCAAAAGATAATGGAGGCTGAAATGCTTTAATTAACTTTTAAAGTCGCGAAGGAATTTATAATTAATGAATTTAGTTAAGTCCTATATTTATAGATGTGTGGTTTAACCATTAGAACTCGCGCAGTGTTTTTATTAAATACATAATTAAATACGCGAATACATATGGTGTGATGGGAACAAAGGCAAAGAAAATAAAAATCCCTGTTGCCATTGTTGACGCATAGGCGTGTGGACCAATGACTGCTTTGAAGGTCGTTGGCTATAGGACGGAGAAGAAGTAGACATTAGTCTATGATAAGTCTTTATGGGACATTCATCGCATGGGTTTAGAATGTTATTTGATTTTTCGGTATATTACATGTTCTTTTCTTTCATTCAGAGTGACTCGTAACCTTATGCAATTCCAGCAAATTAAGAAATCCTCTTAAGAAACTTTCCAGAACATATTGATGAAACATTTTTAAATTTAATGTATACCCTGCATTGTTCCTTTAAGTGGGATAGTTGATAATTTGTTAACTCTGTTTAAAAACCCCTCCTTTAAGTGGGATAGTTGATAATTTGTTAACTCTATTTAAAAACCCCTCCTTTTCATTTGCTTAGTAAAAGGAAGAACAATTGGGAAGAACAGGATTCTTTCTACCACCCATACCTAATTTTGAAACACCTCTTTCAGAGTAATTAACTTCACTGTTAGGTTAACTTACCTATGTTCCTGATAACTATCTATCTTTTTTACTGGGTTTATCTTTGTCTAATAAGCGGGACGGGCTTAGTCGATACCAATCTTCTTCCCCCTCTCCCTACCTTGTTACTTGCATTTTCTGTAATTTTGATAATTCTTGCTGTAAACACATGATTATTGTAGTGATTGTTTTTTTTTAACTTTAATAAACAACATAAACTTAATTGTCCCTGTGTTGGAATACCCAAAGCCCAAACTTTCCCCCTATTTGTTTAATATAGTTGTATCCACGTCGTCTGTGTGATTGAAGCACCAAATCGGTGTGAGCGCATATGTGTGTCTGGAAACTGGCAAATAATTGTTTGACCAGGTGAGCCTGAAGAGTAGATTGAGAGAAACGATTTGTCGTAAATAAATCTGTCTTTACTCCTCCAGCACTCTGTGAAGTAACTATTTACTCTCTACATTTCTATCACTGAGCTTTTTCACCATCATTCTACACTCTAAACCGGACTACTATTTCTAAGACTCTTTCTCTCAAAATAAATTTACGACATACATTCAAAATGATTAAATCAACTTTAGATTTGTCTTTATACAAGTAACAAATTTAATAATCAATTATGTTTTAACAGTTATAAAAATTAATAATTCCTTATAGAAAATGTTGTCAACACTGGGTGATGTTATAGCGTTACAAATTGGATAGTTCACTTGGCAGCTTTTATGTTTCTACTTAGCTGCCAGTGAGTTTGTCTTTCTGGTCCAGCTGATGTTTTGTTCTTTGTAGATGGATGCCTGATTCCCACTCGTCACTGGTCAAGTTTGAAAGTTGTAGCACATTCCAAGAAGCGTCATGGAGTAACTACAAAGCTGGTCCCACGTCTCTAAGACCCGTCTGATGATGTGTCTAGCGTCAACTTCAGGCTACTTATACAATCACTTGTTCCAGAGATAGTACCCTCAGTTGGTACCACCGACCCAAATATTTGGGATCACTGACAGAGTGCTGGCTCAGAGAAATAGCTAAGGCAACTTGTTGAAGATGCCTCTAACACGTGTTCTGGGGTGTTACTACTTTATAATAAGTTCCCTATTTGACTCTTGTTTCAGATTCCCCAGATTCCGGTTTTCCTTGTTAATAACGGTGGAGCTTTCCTGAGCTTTTAAGTCCTCAAGAGGAGCAAACAAGTCCGGTTCGATAAATGAATCCTGATTTTATTCTTAACTCTGGCAGGTCTGGTTGTTTTCTTGACGATGTGAATTGTCATATTGCTCTAAACTTCAAAAGTGTCAAGTTATATTCCCCCTTTCGTTCCTGGCACGTGTTGTTTACTATTAGGCAAGGATCCTATTGGAAATGTTGTTATGCCTACTTTCCGAATGCCCGCCAAAAGTTTCACACATGCGTGTGGCAGGATGAGTTTATTCAAAAAAATTCTTCATAGGAATTATGTATGCGATTGTAAAGGTCACGTTTACAAATATGGACGTGAAACCTCCGAATATTCTAGTCAGTGATTTCAAATTACTTCTTATTTTTATCTTAAGTAGTATCTTCGTAATAATTCTGCCAGAAGCTATTACAACCTTTCCGCTCAGGTGTGTCCGACTGAAAATTATATATCGCCCCGTCCTTGTGCAAACAAAAATTCATCGTTTTACTATCTGGGCTAAGACGTCACATTAGTCTTATCAGCGATAACCAACCTTTGCTTGACGTTTTCCGTTTGAAACAGGCGCCCAACTTATGGTATACGAGAATGTCTACCAACTGATTATCTGTTAAAGTTGATCATCCTCCTACTCTTAACAAGGTCAAGCGGGCAAACAAACATGATAACTATTACTGAAAGGTGTGTAACGTGATATTAAAACACCAAATATCTGCTTGATAGCAGAGAAAGAAATGTACCGACCACGGAAATTTCACGTAATCAGTACGCATAGCAAATGTAACTGAATTCGGCCGGAGAGGACAAGAGATCGACCCAAAATGAACAGCTAGTCTTTCTACTTTAGCATTATAAAAATTGTGGTTACATACTCAATTAATTGATATTTCAACATAAAATGATAGAAAAAATAAAAACATTATTTAAAGATCACATATCATGTTTTAAAAAGGCACATTTGAACCCATTCCGTCATTATTCAGTCGCTGTTCGAGCTCTCTTTGCTTACTTCTTGTAGTCAATCGATGAGGTGTCTCTTGTCACAGTCCAACAGTAATCAGCAAGCATTGAAGGGCTCCAATTGCCTTGATTCCTTGTCTCCATAGCAGCAATTTCAAGGTGAAATTGTTCACCATGCTCATCACTGACCGCTCCACAGTTTGACGTAAAGAAATCCAGATGAGAATCCAGAAAATGAATTTTCAAAGACATGTTGCAGCCAAGACTCTTATACTTCAGAAGGAGATTTTCTACAATTTCATTGTAATTATCAGATCTGTTGTTTCCAAGAAAATTGTCCACCACTGACTTAAATGCTAGCCATGCTGCTTTTTCCTTGCCATGCAACACGCAAAGAAACTCGTCATCATGAAGAAGTTTTCGAATTTGCGGACCAACAAATACTCCCTCTCTTATTTTAGCTTCACTCAGTATTGGAAATTTACTGATGAGGTATTTGAAAGCCTCATCTGTTTTCTCCATTGCCTTGACAACGTTTTTCATGAGACCCAGCTTAATGTGCAAGGGTGGCAAAAAAATTTTGCTGGTGTCGACAAGTGCTGGGTTCTCAACGTTCTTACTGCCAGGCTGCAATGACTGCCTGATTGGCCAATGTCTTCTGATGTAATGGCCACTTCGTGCACGGCTATCCCATTCATAGAGAAAGCAACAGTACTTGGTGTATCCACCCTGTAGTCCAAGCAAAAGAGCGACCACTTTTAAGTCACCGCAAAGTGACCAATGATGATGATCGTAGTTTATGCACTTCAAAAGCTGCTTAATGTTTTCATAAGTTTCTTTCATATGAACTGCATGACCAACTTGAATTGACGGTAACACATTACCATTATTCAACAAAACAGCTTTAAGACTCGTCTTGGATGAATCAATGAAAAGCCTCCACTCTTCCGGTATGTAATTGATTTTGAGGGCTGCCATTAAACCAGAAATGTTGTGGCATGCAGAAAGGTCACCCTCTTTGAAAAAGAATGTAATAAGCGGCTTCTGGCGGTTCCTATACACAGAAATTGTAACATCTTCTGCCAGGAGATTCCACTGTTGCAATCTGGAACCCAAAAGCTCCGCCTTGTTCTTTGGTAAATTCAGATCTCTTACAAGATCATTCAGTTCACCTTGGGTTATTAAGTGTGGTTTAGTGGATGTAGTTTGCTCAAAATCTGGGTCGCTTGAGGTTGATGGTTCAGGACCACCAATGTCCTCTTCTTCATCAGTGGAAGCAGCTGAAAATTATTCTGGCACTTTGGGAACTGGTAGGTCATCGCCATGTGGTACCGGACGTATTGCAGAGGGGATGTTTGGATATTCCAGAGTAACAGTTGTTGAGATGATCAGTGGGCTCTCTCCAAATCATTGGGACTGCAAAAGGCATAGCTTGCCTTTTGCCAGTCAACCACAGTTTAAGATGTGCTGCACATGTATTGCAGCATATGTGTGGCGCCCAGCTCTTATCTTGATCTCCTATTCTGCAGCCAAAATACAAACTGTACGCCTTCTTAATCACTTTAGTTATATTTCGTTTTTGTGATAGAAATGTCACCTCACCACATATATAACAGAAATTATTAGCACTGTTCACACATGTCCTAGGCATTTCTAATTACGATACTTTTGATAAGGACAAATGCACTAACTAATGGAAAAATTTTATCAGAGATAAGATATTATACACAAAGGTGATGTAATCATAGGTAGGATTGCATCATCAACTTCTAGTTACATTTTTATTGGTCATTAGAAAAAATTATGCAATCGCCCACAACAGTTGCGTCATATATATATATATAAATTGACCGTAATTAAATAAACTAGTAGCATATATCTTGAAAACTAGAGCCAATCAACATTTTTTAATGCCATTTTCGTTTTCAGCACACCAAAATTAGTTGGTGGTCTATAACCAGATATTTCAGGTGCTCTGTAACCAGATGTCTCAGGTGTTTCAGATCTATCTATCTATCTAACTATCTATCTATCTATCTATCTATCTATCTATCTATCTATCTATCTATCTATCTATCTATCTATCTATCTATCTATCTATCTATCTATCTATCTATCTATCTATCTATCTATCTATCTATCTATCTATCTATCTATCTATCTATCTATCTATCTGTTTATTTATCTATCTATCTATCTATCTATCTATCTATCTATCTATCTATCTATCTATCTATCTATCTATCTTTGTATCTATCTATCTATCTATCTATCTATCTATCTATCTATCTATCTATCTATCTATCTATCTATCTATCTATCTATCTATCTATCTATCTATCTATCTATCTATCTATCTATCTATCTTTCTATCTTTCTTTCTATCTATCTATCTATCTATCTATCTATCTATCTATCTATCTATCTATCTATCTATCTATCTATCTATCTATCTATCTATCTATCTATCTATCTATCTATCTATCTATCTATCTATCTATCTATCTATCTATTTTTCTTTGTATCTATCTATCTATCTATCTATCTATCTATCTATCTATCTATCTATCTATCTATCTATCTATCTATCTATCTATCTATCTATCTGTCTGTCTATCTATCGATCA
This sequence comes from Oreohelix idahoensis, assembly GCA_024509875.1. Lineage (NCBI taxonomy): Eukaryota > Metazoa > Mollusca > Gastropoda > Stylommatophora > Oreohelicidae > Oreohelix > Oreohelix idahoensis. The sequence goes on along the minus strand of JAMPIV010003208.1, from coordinate 53,825 downwards.
ATCTCATTATTCCCTTTAGTCTGTTTTAAAATCCAATCTCCCCTGATCACCGACCACTGCAGATCTCCATGTTTGTTTCCTCTCATTTAAGCTATTTGAGTGGAATAATCACACTCATTTTTCTTAGCGCTTCCTATAGAGCAGGGGTCTGCAACCAGTCGATCTCGATCGACTTTTTAAAATAGGGACATTTGGAATTTGACGTCACCCAACGACATTTAAAATCGCCGTGTCCCCGGGATCAAAGGTTCTTTTTTCGCATTCTCAATGAAAACTGTCGAGCTGGCTACTAAAGTATAATGTGAACTGTATGAGATAGGAACGTGATCTTTTCTATAATGTTCATCACCCCTTCCCCTTATCCGCTTAAAATTATACACACCCACGCACATATATACATATGGTAAATCAGTAGGGGGCTCAGTGGTTACTAACACGCAGATCTCAAATGAGCTCCTGGGTTACTATAGAGTATGAAACACAGAAATGCAGATGGCTCCTGACCAGGAAGCCGGCACCAAAGCAATCATGTGCTTTTGTAGCACTTTTTTCAGTGGCATCTAGACCAATTTAAAAGAAAATAATAAATGATGAGGTTGCCTCATGGACAACCTCATGCACAACCTCATGCAACAACCCCATACACAACCTCATAGCACAACCTCATACACAACCTCATGCACAAACTTCCATATACAAGTCACAACCACAACAAACCTCATTTGGAAACCTCATACACAACCTCATGTACAACCTCATTATGCACAACCCTCATGTTGACAACCTCATGTACAACCTCATACAACCTCATAGCACAACCTCTCAACCTCATCACAACCTCATGTAACAATATCATGCACAACCTCATGCATGTGATAAATCCCAACAATACACAACCTCAATTACAAACCTCTATATCACTGGTTCATCCGACATTCATGAATCAGGCACAATATCCCTCATGCACAACCTCAATTGATACCAAACCTGATTAGCACAATTCATGTTTCCTCATTACAATTCTCATGCAATTCTAGATTGTCATGCACAAAACCTCATGCTCAACCAGTGTCATGCTCAACACTCATGCTAACACAACCCCATACACAACCTCATGCAACAACACTTCATACACAACCTCATGCACAACCTCATGCACAACCTCATACACAACCTCATGCTCAACCTCATGCACAACCTCATACACAACCTCATCTCAGTCGCCTTATAGAATATACCCTATTGAACAGTAGTCATATTCTTTGTTTGTATTCTCAATGACCCCCGGAAAACAATCGTCATCATTTTCTGTTTGGTTCCTTATGGAGCATAGAGCTACAACTGTAGTTGATTCTACTGCATGAAACCTGCACCAAACATTCACATACTCTTGTAGCAGTGGTTGATGTGGCAATGTTTATTGTGTGCTGTGATGTTGCCAACTTCGTGTACAACATCATATTAGTCGCCTGAGGGAGAAGTAAGTCTATTTTGTCTTTCTCTAATCAGGGACTACAAAGGGCTCTGAGAACAATACTCATTGCTAAATCCTGGCTGATACTTAACATTATCACATGCAATCTCTTCCTGCCGTCGCGAGTTTGATTGATGTCTATTGTGTAATGGTTATATTGTGCGACCTGTTTTTATAAGACGTTGCCGCTAACGTTTCCCTTACCGAACCGTAAAGTACACTTTTAGGTATAATGGCATCGTAACCACGAAGCGACAATTACTTCCCTTGTTGTTCTAATCCGACCTGCTGTGATTATCTCCTTTGTGAGGACCAAAGTATAGTTTACTTCTGTGTTAGCTTGCAATATCGCTGCTGGGAGGATAGATAGATAGATAGATAGATAGATAGATAGATAGATAGATAGATAGATAGATAGATAGATAGATAGATAGATAGATAGATAGATAGATAGATAGATAGATGGATGGATGGATGGATGGATGGATGGATGGATGGATGGATAGATAGATAGATAGATAGATAGATAGATAGATAGATAGATAGATAGATAGATAGATAGATAGATAGATAGATAGATAGATTGATAGATAGATAGATAGATAGATACAGTCACATTGTGTTTTACTTTACCACTTAGCCATGCTGCACGCCCCATCCTCCCCTCACTTCTATAGTCAACCAGTTTTCGTCAGAATTGATTTCTGTAGCCCTTGGCTGTTGCCAGTCGATCTACTTAGGAGCAGGTGTTTTGAAACCAGACTCGTTTTGTTTCTAGAGCAGCCTTTCTCTACCTTTCTATGCTGGGGGGAGCCTTGAAATAATTTTTATAGCTCAGGGAACCCCTACATAAAAATTATTATATCTACAGCCAACCGTATCTTAGCGTGATCAGTAAGTTGTAAATGTAATGACCCAATAATAATTATCTGTGCTCTTTTGAGCAGAGAATAATTTTTTGTGTCTGTGGATCTGTTTGTTTTGGTCAGTTTATTAGTCTACTCTTTCTGTGTGGTTCCCGTTCCCCACAAAGGAGATCAGCTCTAATGGAAGTCACTAGTCTAAGGTAGAAGAGACTTCAGTTGTTTCTTTTTTAAAATGTCGGACTTCATTTGTTTAACACTATTGTCAAAGATTGCCTCCCCTGCTTTGCAGTAGTGGTCCAACAGTGGCCAAAACTCAAGAGTATCTAAAGTGGGTCGTCAAAGGTGTCTACCTTCGCACAACATTACTCTTGACAGAGATGTAGATAGAAGGGTAATGGCGCTTCTAGCTCAAGGCAATATATACAAGATAATTCAGAAGTCAAGACCAATGCTGCATAGGGCCGAGCAATTGTTAACGTATATCTGTCCGTCGCCTTTTGTGAAGAATTAAGCAGTGGTTATAGCCCGTTCAAGCCCCCAGGTGGTGTAAATCCAGCGAAATCCCCTTTTACAACAAGCAGCTTGATGCGTGATGCCATATGATGATGGATGGCATCCGCATGTCTGGTTTTGTGTAGTGTGTAGATGTGTTCAGTCAAAACAATGTTCATGCAACAATAACAGGGCAACCCACATAGGACGTCAGTAAACTCACGACGTATAAAGTCAATGAGTCTTGAAACAGCCGTTGACGTTTTTCTTCATTATTTATTGTGGACGCCACAGTGACAAAATGGTTACGCAAATGTGTAGGCACATCAAACAGTCATTATCACAGCAACATTCAATACAGCAATAAACGGTAGACAGCATTACAATGATGAGTCAGATGCATGTTATATTTCAAAGTGCTGTAAATGTAGTCAGGTGAACAACTCCATCCTTTTCTATAACAGCCAGGAGATAACCAGATGTATGAGATCAGTTCACTCTCTCCTTAGTTTGACTTCAGCAAGACAGACACGTCTGCCGAAGTATAAATAATGTCCTCAAGAATATCCTCTAGATAATAAAGGTTTTCTAAACCTAGTTCATTTAACAAAGTAGCAAGTAATGGTCCTTGGTACATGCATCAACCGATGCAGTACAATGCAGCGACATGTGAGCTGGGAAAAAACATCTCGTGACGACGACTTTCGCAGACAGGCTATGAATCGAAATCGCTCACGACCCAAAATCGATAGAGTTAATGAAAAAGTCAATTTTACCTTGCTTTCATGAAATACACAGAAATATCACGCCTCCCGACATGTGGGAAAACACTAGAGGTATTATCTCGACTAAACGAAATATCCATAAGAGGACTACACATCCCTGACAGAACAAAAATAGCGGAGATCCCCTCTTCAACGAGGCATCTCTTTCGCCATTCCAAATCGCTCACTCCCACTAGTGGTGGGCGGAAACCGATCGACCAAACAACAAGACAAGTCATGCGCAGTCCAGCGCAAAAATGACCACAGCTCAAAAGTTAACTGCATTCGATACTAACGCGAGAAGACAAATGCTTACCGAGAAAAGTGACTATAGATTTCAAGCAGTTGTTGCCCTTGCGTTATAAAACAGATATTGAAATAAAACGATGTTGCGAGAATTTATCACGCAACATATCACCACCTCCTCCCGATTAAAAAAAAATGTGGAACATATTTTTTTTTTCAATATCAAAGAGCAAGCGATAAGCGGCTCAAAACGCACGAATTATGCGCTGATAATTAATTAAATTGCCAAACAATAGGCTAATTATAGAGTGTCTGGTGAGGATATACCTCAACCGAAAAATAAATATGTCTCAAAAAATATTCACATCGGGGAGGTGTCACCAACACACATCACGTTAGCATGTAAACACAATATACGTATGCAAGTTACTATAATCATCATTAAACAGCATACTCTAATATTGTCTTTAAAAATGGATGTACAAATCTGATAGGAAAATTTAAATAGTACATTCTTTGACATGTAATGACATAAGTACATAGCAAAGTTAAACTACATGACGATCCAGGACATATGCTCTGGTATTCCGAGGGTAAGTACACAATCTAGAACTCGTAAGGTAAGTCCTCAGCTCAACAATGACATTCTGAGAAAGTACAAGCAATATAATGCTAATTAATAACTAATATGCTTCATAAGGTACAATACATTATTAATAATTGTGGCTGTTTAGTAAACTAACGGCCCTTATATTAACTACTCAGTCCTCCTCTATCATTTTAAAAAACGAACAGAAGAAGATGACAACAAAGCACGATAGTGTGTACATATAAAGTAAGTACAGATGTGCTAATCTATTGTAGAAATATAGGTGTGTTATGACTCTGTAATATATAGAAATATAGGACAGAAGTATTAGTTGGAGTCATGTGGGCATCTAGACAAAATGTCAGCCATCACATTATCCGCACCACGGATAGCTCGTACCGTGAAGTGAAAAGGTTGAAGAGCTATAGCATATCGAGTGGATCTCGAACTCTTCAAATTCTTAGTCTGAATAGCTGTAAGAGCTTTCTGATCAGCCTCTAGAATGAAATGTGCGCCCAGGAGGAATCTTTGTAGCTTTAGAATTGACCAAACCATCGCTAACAACTCACGGTCTAAAACCGAGTAGTTCCTCTCTGCCGCATTTAGTTTTCTAGAAATGTACATAACAGGATGCAGAGTATTTGCATATTCTTGCATCAGTGCTGCTCCAATCCCAGTGGATGAAGCATCACTCCGAAGAACAAAAGTCCTATCAAGAGTAGGTAATCTTAAGATGGGAGGAGAAGAAATATATTCTTGATTTGGTCTAGTGAAGATTGGCATTCTTCAGACCAACGGACCAGATTAGGCGAACCTTTCTTCAACAATGTTGAGAGAGGTGCCATGATCGAAGATAAATTTGGAATAAATCTCCCATAAAATTGAATTAAACCTAAGAGACTCCTAACTTGTTTCTTCGTTTTAGGAACAGAGATGTTCAGTATTTTGGAAGTATTGTGGTCTTCTGTCTTCAAGAGACCATGACCAACACGATGACCCAGGAAAGAGATTTCACCAAAACCAACAAAAGCTTTAGAAGGTTTTGCTGTCAAATTATTCTCACGTAGAGTGGACAGTAAGTCATATAACCCTAAATAGTGATCTTCCCAGGTATCACTGAAGAGACAGATGTCATCTAAGTATGCGATGACATCCGAACGATGTGACAGAATTCGACGCATCATGCGAACGAAAGTGGCAGGGGCGTTCATGAGACCAAAAGGCATAACATTCCATTGAAATAGACCCCTAGGTGTAGAAAAAGCAGTAAGAGGTTTGGCATGCTCTGCTAAAGGCACTTGCCAATAACCTTTAGACAAGTCAAGTTTAGTGAAGAATCTAGAATTAGAAAGTCTAATCAGTAGATCTTCTAACAAAGGCATCGGTTCAGCGTCGAACTTTGTGACCTGATTCAATTTGCGATAATCAACGCAAATTCGTATGTTCTTATCCTTCTTCCGGACAATAACCATGGAAGAAGAATATGGTGAAGTCGATGGTTCAATTATATTTAATTGAATCATTTCATCCAATTCCTTTTCCACTTGCGACTGAAAGTGTATAGGAATAGATACGGCCTAACCCTAATTGGATTATTGTCGGTAAGAATTATGTCATGTTCTATGACATCTGTGTGTCCAGGAATGTCAGTGAGAACATCCTGAAATGTTTGTAACATCGACGAGACTTGTCGATGTTCGTCACCAGAAAGATTAGGAGAAACAGAAACGTTTTTCTAAGATTCCGTGGAATGTAATGGAACCACTGGAAGGGGAAGGTTGACATCAGAGAAGGTAGCTTCCTCATCCTGAATGACAGACAGGGATGAATAATGACCGTGAGGTGCAGGAGCATCATCCGTTGCCTGGAAAATAGGCAGCAAATAGTCCGGACGTTCGTGAAATTCCGAAAGCATGTTTATGTGGAAAGTTTTATGCTTTCCATCAATATCGACCACATAGTCAACATCGGAAATCCGAGAGACTATTGCATACGGACCTTTCCATGCAATAAGAAGTCTATTTTCCCTACTGGGGAGTAGGACGAATGCTTTGTCACCTGGACAAAGTTGTCGTAGACATCTATTCTTGTTAGCAAACTGCCTTGCCTTCTCTTTAGCAATTTCTGATGAAGCAGTTGCTAGCTTACATGCCTCAATGATCTTTTGTCTAAGAGCAATGACATACTCATATGAGGATTGAGTTTCATCGCTAATATCATCGGCAGTGATGAGATCGTGTAATAAAGACATAGGGCCGCGTGGACGCGCGCCAAAGACAAGTGCGAAGGGAGAAAATCCTGTGTGTTCATTAGGGACTTCTCTATAGGCAAAGAGAGCCGCGGGTAAAACCCTGTCCCAATCTTGAGGATGATCTTCAGTTATCTTACCAAGCAAAGTCTTGAGCGTTCTATTCAGACGCTCAACTAACCCATTAGACATAGGATGGTAGATACTACTGAGAGATCGTTCAATATGTAAGGTAGACATTACCTGTGACATCGTGTCAGATATGAGTTGAGTGCCATGGTCTGACAATATTTCTCTGGGGAACCCCAAGCGAGAAAATATCAACCAAAGAGCATCTGCGATATCTGTAGTAGATATGCTCTTAAGAGGAATAGCCTCTGGCCAACGTGTGCACATATCGACACATGTAAGGATAAACTGATGTCCTCTGGCCGACTTGACCTTAAAAGGGCCAATAATATCTATGGCCATTTTCTGAAACGGCCGAATAGGAATGTCAGCAGCCTGGATAGGCGCAGCATGTCGTGGTCCTCTAGATTTGACCTCCTGACATACCTTGCATGATCGGCAGTAAATACGAATGTCCTTATTGACAAAAGGCCAAAAGAAAGCCGCAAGGACTCTCGACTTCGTACGGGCAAAACCCATATGTCCAGCACATTGCGAGTCATGAGCATGTTGTAATATTTGGACTCTCATGCTCTTGGGAACAAGAATTTGCGAATGTGCCGACGTAGTCGAATCTTGTACCATACGTACAAGTACGCCGTTTCTCATTGCAATCCAAGATTTTTCTATTTGTATCCTGATTCGGATCACCTTTCTTCGCAAGAACGAAGAATTTTTTTTAAAGAAGGATCTTCTTCTTGCAATTTTATGAAAGAGTCACGAGTAATTACTAAGTGACTATCTTGGCTATCAACTTCATTATCACTATTCAGTGAAGTTTCGGATGTTTGTAGAGCTTGTGCTCTTGTACCTACTGCATTTGTAGCTTGCATGTTATTATCTTCCCAAGCAGCAATCTGCTGTGGGGTACACTCCCTAACTCCGTGAATACGACCAATAATAAGGTCCGCAATAGGATTAGGTAAGAGACAAGCATGCACATCTCCAGTAAAGAAAGGAGTGGCAATGCGAATTACAGCAGTAGGATATTTTTCTAGAGTGCCGCCAAATGTGACACATTTAATAACCCTTTCCTGTAGCACAAGATGGATCTACAAGCGATTGTCTAACACCAATAGTGGTGCATCCGGAATCGAAAAGTAGTGAGACCGGAGTATCATTAACAAGACCCTTATGTAGAATTAAAGAACCCCTCCCGTCATGCGCAACAGCAGCAGGAAGAGCGGGAAGTGGGTGACCACAACTCAAAGTAGTTATGGTACCCGGTTCGAATAAAGTACTGCATTGGGGGCATTTGTTTGCTCTCTCAAAGTCAAAAGCAGAACTAGTGACAGCGTCAAAGTTTTTACTATCAACAACATGATTACAGGCTCCCTCAGTTTCCTGTTGTACAGCATTAGCCTGCTGATATCTCTTTTTTTTTGTGTTGAGATCTACCCCGACTATTATTACCTCTGAAGTTATCAGAGTTATTATTATCTCTGCAGTTATTATTGTCTCTATTGTAATTGTTATACTGGTTCGAATTCCAGTTTTTCCACGATTACTATCATGTTCACATTGATGCGAACATCTATTTGTTTGGTTCTGAGGTCTTCGGCAGGAATAACCTCTATTACCATATCCTCTTTTGAAATGCTTATAATTATTAGGGTGATAGTAACGACCACTATCAGGTTGTCTCCAATTCTTCGAAGAAGAATCACCATGAAATTGGTTTCCATGATTTTGACAGAAATTACCGCTGCCCTTTCTATCAAAATTTTGTTGGGATCTACGAGCAAAGTTTTGACCATACGGAGCTGCCGAAGCAACTGGTAAACCTTCTTTCACCTTAGAGTTACCCATGGTTATGTGTGGGTGCGCAGTTACGTATTGGCAACAGAAATCTTCCATTTCTTTTATTGTTTTAGGTTTACGTTCATGAAGGAAAGCAAGGAAAGACTCATTGACAGACGACATGACTTTGTCTCTAAGTATTAAGTCCATAAGTCCTTCATAAGTTTTTTTTCCGTCTTAGATAGTTCAACCCATCGTGAGAAAGTAATGCGTATTCTTGCAATAAACTCGGAGAATTCAACTCCATTTTCAGGTAACATGTTTTTTAAATTGTAGACGATAGCCGTCTTCGTTAAGCTGATATTTCTTTAACAAAGCGGCCCTGACAACCTCATAATTGCTCTTGTCAGGTTCATCCACCATATTTAATATACTTAGAGCTTTACCTGTCAGTATCCCTGATAACTGATAAACATATTTTGCTTTGTCTATGTTATGAGCTGTACATGCTTGTTCAAATCTGTCCAGATAGAACATTATGTCATCACTGAAGGACTAAATGTTGGTAACTTAATCTTAAAAGTATCATTATTAGCCTTCCCAGAAGATGAACCCTTGTTTGAATCATTACCATTACTCATGCTCGTCAATTTCAATTTCTCCAACTCTAAAGCTAAGAGTTTTTCTTCATGTTCCATTTTTGCTTTCCTCTCATCAGACTCTCTTTGTAACTTCCTTTCTTCAGCTTGAGCCTGCATTTGAAGTCTTTCATTTTCAGCTTCTTTTTCAAGTCTTTTATTTTCAGCTTCTTTTTCAAGTCTTTTATTTTCAGCTTCTTTTTCAAGTCTTTTATTCTCAGCTTCTTTTTCAAGTCTTTTATTCTCAGCCTCTAGCTGTAGCTTTCTTTCCTCAGCTTCTGATTCCCTTTTTTGTTTTTTCCATTTCCATTTGGAATCTCTTTTCATCCACCTGCATCTGCAGTTTCTTTTGTTCAGCTTCCATATGCAGTTTCTTTTGTTCAGCTTCCATTGCTTTATCATATCGAGCAGTTGCAAATTCTTCTAACTTATCACCAGTCTTCCCAAGCAATTTACCCTGCTCAATAAAGTGCTCAAATGTAGACATGTTGTCTAACATATGAGTCCAAAACCTGAAATAATTAACTAATTTATTTCAAACCTAAGTGTAACAAGTCTTAATTAAGCACTTGTATATTCACATCACATTATATTATCCCAGTCTCTGTGGGAAACAAGTCTCCAATCAAAGAACTTGTATATGAAATATCAGCACTCAATTCTTGATCATAAGTGCACTTCTCATTCAATAGTGCACGACACTATTCATCATTCATTTATCATCAGTATAGTAGTAACAGTGCATTAGCATAGCCCATTAACTAATTACTATAACTGTAAACAATGACTATGTAAACACATGCAGAATGTAAACATTGAAAATGTAAACAATACAAACAATGTAAACAATAACAATGTAAACAATAACAAAGATCAGCAACAATACAAAAACTTTCGCAGAAATCAACTAAAAATAAAGCAGAAATTAATGAAATATCACAAAAAATGTGACGATATCTGCGATAGAATTAAACAAAATACATGACACCACAGTGTATAAACAAAAATGTTGTATGAAACTAAATTATAGACAAGAGTAGGCTAACAAATACAAACAAATCACAACAAAACTAAAGAATGTGAAATAATAACGAAAACAATATTAAAACATGTCATCACAGCTAACATAAATAGCAACAGAAGTCGCTTAGCAAATTCCAGTATCGGAAATTTGCAAACCCTACAGAAAACGCTCACAATAGACGACCTCTATGACGTGGCATAATCTAACGGAGACACCACCCAACCGAGAACCCGCTGAAATATAAACATATAAATATACAAATAACATATAGACATATAACATATAGAATGAGATATACACAGAAGACTCAGCAGAAGTATAAGGGCACAGTTTACATACAAACAGGCCACTTAACTTAAAGGCTTCCAATCGTAGAACAGCAGAAAAACGGATGTCAATCAACGTCCTAAAGAGCGAAGCTCCAACGATGATGGCACATCTGAACTGCTTCCACTGCTAACACGATGGTACAAGAGCTTCTGAAATACTGTGTGTTGAGTTGTTTCGGCACTTGACCTTCTAATCCAAAAGTAAGTTGATGGAAATCGGTACTTGGCCTTCTTCAGAAAACAACCCGTTTCAACCGGCACTTGACCTTCTCAAAAAACGACAGCACTGGAACCTTGACAGCAGCAACTTGCTTGACTTGCGTAAAAGATAACAGCAGTCCGAGTTATCCGGCAACATGCAACAACGCCGGGTACTGTCAAATTCTTGTTTCCGTCAAAAAATTGAAATTTGACTTTTACCGGGCAACGCCGAGTACTTTGAAAATTTTGAAGATGTTGACTGTATTGAAGAATGTTAATTTCTTGAAGGATGCTGATGAATTCTTGTTGAAAATGAAGTGGGTAAGGGACCCCGTGTTTGCTAGTACCAGAATCAAACCAGCTTATGGCCACCAAATGATGCGTGATGCCATATGATGATGGATGGCATCCGCATGTCTGGTTTTGTGTAGTGTGTAGATGTGTTCAGTCAAAACAATGTTCATGCAACAATAACAGGGCAACCCACATAGGACGTCAGTAAACTCACGACGTATAAAGTCAATGAGTCTTGAAACAGCCGTTGACGTTTTTCTTCATTATTTATTGTGGACGCCACAGTGACAAAATGGTTACGCAAATGTGTAGGCACATCAAACAGTCATTATCACAGCAACATTCAATACAGCAATAAACGGTAGACAGCATTACAATGATGAGTCAGATGCATGTTATATTTCAAAGTGCTGTAAATGTAGTCAGGTGAACAACTCCATCCTTTTCTATAACAGCCAGGAGATAACCAGATGTATGAGATCAGTTCACTCTCCTTAGTTTGACTTCAGCAAGACAGACACGTCTGCCGAAGTATAAATAATGTCCTCAAGAATATCCTCTAGATAATAAAGGTTTTCTAAACCTAGTTCATTTAACAAAGTAGCAAGTAATGGTCCTTGGTACATGCATCAACCGATGCAGTACAATGCAGCGACATGTGAGCTGGGAAAAAACATCTCGTGACGACGACTTTCGCAGACAGGCTATGAATCGAAATCGCTCACGACCCAAAATCAATAGAGTTAATGAAAAAGTCAATTTACCTTGCTTTCATGAAATACACAGAAATATCACGCCTCCCGACATGTGGGAAAACACTAGAGGTATTATCTCGACTAAACGAAATATCCATAAGAGGACTACACATCCCTGACAGAACAAAAATAGCGGAGATCCCCTCTTCAACGAGGCATCTCTTTCGCCATTCCAAATCGCTCACTCCCACTAGTGGTGGGCGGAAACCGATCGACCAAACAACAAGACAAGTCATGCGCAGTCCAGCGCAAAAATGACCACAGCTCAAAAAGTTAACTGCATTCGATACTAACGCGAGAAGACAAATGCTTACCGAGAAAAGTGACTATAGATTTCAAGCAGTTTTTGCCCTTGCGTTATAAAACAGATATTGAAATAAAACGATGTTGCGAGAATTTATCACGCACACACAGCTCATACGCTCCATTTCATCCCGAACCCCTATGGACCGAGCACAAATCAAATGCTTCGGAGAAAAGTACACTATATTTCTATTATCAAAGCAGTATTGTGCCCTTGCGTTATGTATAAGTAAAACGAGTATATACCTGAACACTGTATCACCAAAATCTTTCATTACACTGCAGTGGCATGTACTACTTCGTATTAAATTTATTTTTGGATTAAGAAAGAGAAATGTTTTTTCTAAAAATAACAATCAAACGATTCAAAAAAAACCAGGCGCAACTTACGTATACATGTAATTGCCCACAGTATGTAGCCCACCAAAATCTGTCATTACACTGAGTGCATCCTCTTTATTAATTATTTTTGTTACCAAAGAGGAAATGTTTTTCAAAATAACATTACAAACTGATAAGTCCAGGCGCAACTTACGTATACATGTACCTTGCAACAGATGTAGCCCACTATTTAAAAATAATGAGGAATCCAGAACCAAACTGGATAGTCTGCTTTTGGCTGCTAAGTGTAGGCACAACAGCAGAAGCTGTCAGCTGTCATCTTCTTGCTCGTACCAAGCCATCGCTGTTTCTAGTGCTATAAAGGCCTCTTCGGGACTTGGTCGACGTTTTGGGGTTTCTTCATAATCTACAAGTACATCATGTACTTCTGAGGAGTCTTCATCATCGGGCACTACATGTATTTGGTTTTCTTCTTGTACAAAAGACAAAATTTCTTCGTCATTCAAAAACTGAAAACCAGAATCATTATCATCTTCTAGCCACATGTGTGCATCACCTTTGTCACAGTCCGAAAATCCGGGCATTGCTTGAAACAGTTCCACAACTTTATTGATACAATCATCATTTGTGTCCACTGCAGTAGTTTCATTTCCTCCTTTTTTCCCAAGCAATCTATTCCAAGCCTTGTTGAGATTATCTTGTGACAGGGTGGTCCAAGCATCAGCTAACATATAGCAGCAGTCTTTGAGATTAAGCTTTTGGAAAACGCCACCACACTTTCTTCATCTTCAGCCAACAATAAACGACGCAGGACTTCCTTCTTGTACATCTTTTTAAGCTTTGCTATAACACCCTGATCCATTGGTTGAATCAGTGCTGTTACATTGGGAGGCAGAAAAATTACTTTAAAATTTGCATCAACTGCATTCAATGTATCCGTCTCTGGATGAGATGGTGCATTGTCCAGTAGAAGAATTACTTTTCCAGTTTTCTTTTCTTGTTCTTTCAACCTCTTCACATTTGGGATGAACTGATTTGTATACCAATCAAGAAATATTTCACTATTCATCCAAGCACTCTTATGTGCTTTGTAGCACAATGGGAGACATGTCACATTCTTTAAACAACGTGGTTTTTTTTTGGCTTTGCCGATCATCAGCACCGGTAAACGATGACTTCCAATGGCATTCGCGGCTACCAAAATTGTTACTCTCTCTCTGTGCACTTTTTAAACCCAGGGGCAGCTGCTTCGCGCTGAGATGTAAGTGATTTTTGAGGCAATGATTTCCAGTATAAGCCAGTCTCATCGGCATTATGCACATCATCGAGTGAATAACCTTCTTCTTCCAAAAAAGCCAAGAATGTTTCTTTAAAATTTTCAGCGGCAGTTGCATCGCTAGATAAAGATTCCCCTTGAATCTCCAATTCTCGTATGCCATGACGAGATTTAAAGTTTCTTAACCATCCCTGGCTAGCCTTAAAGTCAGGAGGACCGTCAAGTTGATTGTTGAACTGAAGTGCCTTTTCACACAATAGAGAGCCAGAGATAGGTTCCCCTTTGCTTCTTCTTTGCACAAACCATATATACAAAGCCTCTTCCAATTTCAAATCTTTCGCATTTCTCATGGTTTTATGTTTCTTCGACCCATTTTCACTATCCAATTTCGATGCAAAACTCATAATTTTATCCTTGTTACTTTTGATGTCAGAGACGGTAGCTTTCCCAACATTGAAAATCCTCGCAAGTGAAGACACAGTTTCACTTTGTCCTAGTCTCTTGATAATTTCTGTTTTCATTTCAATTGACAAAACATTGCGGTTCCTTTTATATGTTTTAGGCCTACTGGAAGATGCCAGATCGCACAGAGAAATACGTGTACACCAAAATTATTCTGCTGTAGTAGCAGACACAATTATTTTAATTTGAACTGTCTGTTTAGCCAGTGTTCTGCCTAGAACGCACACGTACACTGGATTGGTAAACCAGATATTAACTGACTTTATGATCTAACTGATTTAAAGAGCCAGGGATCCAGACCTCCAGGACGACCCAGAGTCCGCTGGGAGGACAACATTAGACAATCTTTGAAGGACCGAGGACTAGAATGGAACCAGGCCAGGAAGAAGACAGCTGATAGAATAGTCTGGCGCTCTCTCTTCCAAACCTCTACACCTCACGGTAGAAGGGGAACGACTAAATAAGTATGATCTAACTGACTTCCTGTACGTAAGCGACCGTCCATTAGCCCATCTCATTGTCTACAAATTGTTCGCACACATTTGAAGCTTGCCACATCAAAAGATTCAGAACTGTAGTCTAACGTGACTGGTGGCGCCTGATTTTTTTTTTCTGGAAAAAGTGTTCGGATAATTGGATGTTCGGATAATTGGGGTTCGGATAAATGGAGTTCTACTGTGTGTATATATATATATAACGTTTGAAGAAATATTTGACAACTGGAATAAATATTTTTAAAAATATTTGACAACCTCAAGAAACATGTTAAACAATATTTGACAGTTGGAAGAAACGTTTGAAGAAATATTTGACACCTAGAAAAAAAAACATTTGAAGAAATATTTGACAACTTGAAAAAACGTTTGAAGAAATATTTGACAACTTGAAAAAATATCTGAAGAAATATTGGACAACTGGACAAAAAACTTTTGAAGAAATATTTGACAACTGGAAAAAAAAACATTTGAAGAAATATTTGACAACTAGAAAAAAATATTTTAAGACGTATTTGGCAACTGCAAGATACGTTTGAATAAATATTTAAAAAAATATTTGACAACCTCAAGAAACATGGTAAGAAATATTTGACAGTTGGAAGAAACGTTTGAAGAAATATTTTACAACTAGAAAAAAAAACATTTGAAGAAATATTTGCCAACTTGAAAAAAAAACGTTTGTCAACTGGACAAAAAAACATTTGAAGAAATAATTTCATTTTCATTCATAACCCTCCACTCCCAAAGGAGCATAGGCCTTCAACAAACACATGCCAAGTCCTCTTGTCACGTGCCATCGTCTCAAGCCCCCTCCACGCTCTCCTTACTTCCTTCATCCCAACCTCCAGCTCACCTCTCCATGCGCCCCCAGTCCATCTCTGCTTCTCTTGCCCTAAGGATTTCAGAACAAGGACCGCCCTGCAATGCTATCAACAGGTTTCCTCAGCGCGTGTCCCACCTATCGCCCCCGTCCCTTTCTCATCTCCCGCCCCACCGGCACCCGTCCAGCTCCCGTCATCAGAAGAAATATTTTACAACTGGAAAACACATTTGCATAAATATTTGACAACTAGAAAAAAAACGTTTGAAGAAATATTTGACAACTTGAAAAAAAATCTTAAGAAATATTTGACAACTAAAAAAAAACATTTGAAGAAATATTTGACCTCTGGAAGAACTATTTGAAGAAATATTTTAAGAAATATTTGACAGCTGCAAGAAATATTTGACAACTTGAAAAAATATCTGAAGAAAAATGTGACAACCTCAAGAAACATGTAAAGAAATATTTGACAGTTGGAAGAAACATTTAAAGAAATATTTGACAACTAGAAAAAAAACATTTGAAGAAGTATTTGACAACTGGAAAAAAAAACATTTGAAGAAATATTTGACATTTTGACAAAACATTTGAAGAAACATTTGACAACTTGAAAAAATATCTGAAGAAATATGAGACAACTGGACAAAAAAACATTTGAAGAAATATTTGACAACTGGAAAAAAACATTTGCATAAATATTTGACAACTAGAAAAAACATTTGCATAAATATTTGAAAACTGGAAAAAAAATTTGAAGAAGTATTTGACAACTGGAAAAAAATTTGAAGAAATATTTGACAATTGGGAAAAACATTTGAAGAAATATTTGACAACTAGAAAAAAACATTTGACACATGCAAGAAATATTCAAAGAAATATTTGGCACGTGCAAAAATAACAAAATTAAAAACAGGTTAATAGCTATTTACCTACAGGTTGGAACATTTGAGCAGGACTGGTAGAAGATTTTGGGACCATCTTTGCTGCTTGGAAGAAAAGTTTTCACTAAAGTTTGAAAATTGCAGGACAAAAAAGTAGATAACCGTTTGATAACTGGAACAAAGAAGCAATTTGTAAACATTGAAGAGAGAGGATCGGATGTTTTCATTCCATATTTGGGAGACATGCCCTTTGCAGTAACGCGCAGAAATTTCCAGGCTGGACCGTAAATTGCTTCGAGCTTGATATAACTGGACCATTTAAAAATGAATACTTTTTGTAAAAATATATATATCCATACTGTCTGGAGCCCGTAAATTAGGAGGAAAGCTGTAATATTTTGAAATAGCAAAGAACGTTTTTCCTTGTAATATTAAGAACGCTTCGTGGGTTCAAAGAGAGCTAACTATGAAAATAACAATTTATTACTTTAACGTCCCTTAATATTAAAGTAGAAATAATTGTATAACCAATGTTGCACGAGGCATTAATTAGGAATACTTGTAATTTTAATAACCGTACGTCCTAAAGAAACTTTCTTTAAACTACAAAAAGATATGTGTCACAGCAGTATTAAACTATTTGGCTGTTTATAAATTTACAATAATTATTAAGTTTTTCCCCACTTTAACTTTTAGCAATTAAAATATTTTTAATCTGTTAAAATATTACTTCACTGTGAAATCTTATGATATTAAAGAGAAGTTACGGAACTGCAGCAGAAAATCTGTTATCGCTTCTTGGCCTTTTAGCTAAGATCAAAGTGTAAAACAGTTATTCGTTGTAATAGCTGTGGCGAGGTGAAATTATTTGGTAAGAGAACCCCTGGGACTAGAATACGAAGGTAGTGGGATGATATCTGTATGTAGTAAAACCAGTGGCGGTTCCAGGGGGTTGTCATTGGGGGTGCTGCACTGTTCATTCATTTAAAATACTTTACATAACACTCACAAATTGTGACCACCATGTAAAATATCAACCCAGACACAAATGATTAGTCTTATCTCATCTAAAATCTGTCAAGAAGTTGTGAAAAGTTATTTTAAAAGTTTACTGCAACTAGGGATATCCTTGTCAGTCGAAGCAGCTTCCCGGGTCTCAAACCAGGTTACACAGACGTGTATGCTGCTATTTCTCGTGTTTAAAATTTTCATTGTAACTTCCCTTTAATTAGAGTTCATTGCACTTGGGCTGTGTTCCGTTGCAGCACTAGTTAAATAAATTCAACCCAATCGCAGCTGGCCTCGTGCTGTGTATTTAACAAGCATTCGCTTATAAGAGGTCAAGGTCACTTGAACTGTCATCGTTTGCAGCACTTCCACGGTGTTGTATAATTTTTTTTTTTATTTAACCCTTCCAGTGTAACCTCAATTTTTTGTATTTTTTGGTCTGTCCGGATTATGTATTATAATGTAGTAGAGACAGTATGCATTCCTTTTTTTACAGGGGGTGCTGCAGCTCAACAGCTCATTAAAGAAAGCTGCCACTGTTTCGGGGAGCACGATAAATCTAGTACTAAGGGGCTCAATAAACATCACAATAAGCTAGACACCAACACCTTTTTAGATGTACTTACTACACAACAAGCGCAGGGTGGGAAACATGTGGGATTTAAACCGCATGGTGCGTCTGTCTATACATACACCCAACACAGAAATTCCCTGTCATATTTTTACATAAAAAGAATAGTTGACTCCGACAATGTCACCCCTTCACCTCTTTCCATCTAAAAATAGCTCTCTTCCATTATGTGTCCTGTTCGTATAATGTTTTTCTTAGAAAAAGTACACGATCAATGGTTTCCTTGCGAAGTTTGCGCCGACCATCGATCCGGTTTCATAACTAGCGATAAAAACAGTTAGTCATAATAAGAACCAAAAAAATACGTCAGCTCTTGTGGGATTTCCCGATCTGAGGAACAATCTTGTGTCACGCTTCACCTCTTTCCATCTAAAAATAGCTCTCTTCCATTATGTGCCCTGTTCGTATAATGTTTTTTCTTAGATTCCCTCAGTGATAATAAAAATGTATATATAAACACTTATTACGCCTCTGTTTGCTTTAGATGTCGTATATATCTGTATGTGCGTGCTTATACATTGTCTTACTCCCGCGCCAATACACCCATGAGTCATCACCCCCGCCAGTCAGCATCAATACACTCTCCATTAAAAACCCCACCGACCAACTAACGACAATAATTAGCCTTTGCTCACCCATTTTATCGGTTTTTTGACGTCATATTTCCTTATATAAACCATTTTTTTATTCTTTTTTTTTTATTTTAACAATGTCAACCAGACTAACCTCGCCGGCTGACCACCTCTACACCCCCTTTAATATTTAAATAAAAATATATAAATACAAAATTTGTCTCACTTCGTATTCATTTGTATTCTCTCTTCCATGTTTTTTTTTTTCTCTCACCCCTATATTCTCATCAATACCTAACACCAGACAAAACCACAATCACCCACACCACACCACGCTCATTAACCATCTTCCTCTAAAAAATGTATCAATTTTTGTATATTTTCAGTTGTAATCAAGAAATATTCCATAGCCAATCACACCCCCCTTATTATATAAATAAAAATATATAAATAAAAAAAAATTTGTCTCACTTCGTGTTCCCTTGTAATCTCTCTTACATGTTTTTTTTTTCTCTCACCCCTATATTCTCATCAATACCTACACAGAAAACACCAGACAAAAAAAAATATCAACACCACACCACACCCCGGCTGCCAGCTACACTATTTAGATTGATATTTCGTATTCTTTTAAAAGAGCTCATTAAATATATGTATTACAACTATATTAAACAGCGTTTCAGACCTTTGTATAAATGTTGTCTACATGTTGTAAAATATATATTGTATGTATGTTGTATATATGTATATCCGCGCGAAGTTTTGCGCCGACCATCGATCCCGTTTCATAACTAGCGGTAAAAGAACGTGAGTGTTTAAGATTTATTACACATGAATGAAAATGTCCTCGACATTGTTCCAGTTGCAGACTGTACAGCGAAACTAAGGACTGTCTAGTTGACGCCATAATCTAGTCTGCATATGACATATATCTCTACGGAGCCTCGTTGTGTTCAATAAAAATAAACATCTTCGCTATATTTTTTTCTCTTCTATATGTTCAGTTTTGCCCTTTTGTTTGGTAGGTATCATTTTTCTCATTCATTTTTGGGAGGTGATCTTCTATAGGTTTATGTGAGGTTTCCATTTAGGGAATTTTCGCACTTTGATGCATACATTAATATATTTATATAATTCCCATTTGCATCGTGAACATTTCATTTTTGTTTAGCAGTGGCATCAGGTAAGACGTGTTGTTTTTTTTTCATATCTTTGTCACATATTTTCAGTTGTTGTAATAGTGTTTTTTATACCTTCTTCTATTAAATTGTTAATGTGGCGGTTTTTTTTTTTTTGGTTTTAGTTGTGAATTATTTGTAGTGTCTAATAGTTATTATTTGTTTACATGTTAATATAGAATATTGTTCTTGATGTCTTATTTTAGTTGATTTTGTTTTGTTTTTGTGTGTGTGTTGTATTTTGAAATATATCATCATCACTGTCATTGACACCATTGCCTTCATTTTTTCATTGTGCTTTCTCTGAACACATTGATACACATTGCAAAATTTTGTATTTTTTATTCTATGTATTGAGCGTTGCAGTGTTTATTAATAATATCACCATACTTTATCACATTTTGGTTACGCCCTTGGTTGTTTTGTAGGACTTACACACGTAATGAGCATTGCATTGTTCATTGTTAATAATATCACCATGTTTTGAACAGAAAGTAGTTTCTGGGAGAGAATCATGTTTTCGTTTCAGGACTTCATAGAAATCGGGATTAAATGTAATAAATCAGGAGCGGAACTAGAGGCCTTTGCTACAGCAGTTACAGTGCATGCATTGAAAGACAGAATGAACGTGAATTGAAACGACTTCAGTTAGAACATAACGAGAAAGAAAAGGATCTTGCCCAAGCTCTTGTCCTGGAAAAATTAAAGATAGACGCGGAACGGGAAAAACTAGTGGCCTTAGACAGAGAACGAGAATCTGAGAAAGATAAAGTGATTGAGATTGAGAAACTAAGATCAGCTGCTGCAGCTGCACAGAAAGCAAATGATTTGGAGATAGAGAAATCGCGTGTTCAGAAAGATTTAAGATGTTGCTGTCGGTTTAAGAAAAGTGGAGTTGGACGCTCCAAACGCATCTTCTAGTGCACCTTTGACATCAAACCGAATACGATTTCCAAATTTCGACCAGCAAAAAGAGTGCATAGACAGCTTTCTACGACGAATTAAACAAGGCCATTGCGTTGAAGATCCCGAAGGTTCAATGGAGCTCTACTTTATTCGATTTTTTAACAGCGGACGCACTCAAGGCTTATTTCGCATTGGACAGTAGTAGTCGAGAAGACTACGATGTTGTCAATGAGACGTTGCTGCGTAAGTTTCAGCTTACGGAAGCGGAATTCCGTGATAAATTTCATTCCTGTCTGCCTAGCAGGAAAGCTAACTTTGGAGAGTTTATCTCATTCTTTAAGTTATATTCGAAAAGATGGATAGAGTTGTCCGGTATTGATAGGACCTTCACTGGCTTACTTGATCTAATGTTACGTGACAAGGTGCTGTCGGCATGTATCACCGATCTTGCCTCATTTGTTCAAGAAAGGGAACCGAATGATTTTGAGGCAATGGAGATAATAGGGCGGCAGTATATGATAGCTCACCCATTAAAGAGGTTTACAAACCAACGATAAAGGACGCACATCGTATGTGTGGCTCGTCATGACTAAAGAGATGGTGGTCAGAAACCTCGTTCACAGAGTGTGGACAACAAAGTAAGGCAAGGCTATAGATCCAACTACCGTGGAAAATATAACTTCCCAAGGCAGAGGTCACCATCTAACTTTTCACAGACAAGAGACTATGGTTATTCAAACCAAGGGCAATGGCGGCACAATTCTAGCCGTGGTGGTGAAATGCATCACAAACGGATTGACCATAGAACCACACAAGACAACGCACCCTCAAGTGGTAATAGAAATGATGGAAGATGTTTGTCAAGTGCTAGGAACAGACCTTATAAGAAATTCTATGGAAAAAGTACTAACAAAGACTGTGGGCATCATGACAATAGCAACTATGATCGGGGTAATACATGTTTTTCTACAAAAATAAAAGATTGATGAGAAGGGAGCGGACCATGCCATTGCATGTGTTGTTAGCTCACTTAATGATGAAAATTGTTATGGGTGCAAATCTTTATTCTAACCTGGCTCACAACCCAGATTGATCTGCGGGCATGCTCTACCCGCTATGTCATCTTGTGACAACGTGGGACGCCTCACGTTATATACTGGGTTCCTGTATAACAGGCCTGTAAGTGTCCTTCGTGATTCCGGATGTACCACTGTCGGAGTCCGTATATCGTTAATTTGTGAATCTGCCTTCACTGGTAATACAGTGAAATGCATAACATTTGGTGGGAATATAGAGTGTTACCCAGTGGCAGAAATATAAATTGCCTCACCTTTCTTTACAGGGAAGGTAAGGGCATGTGTCCTTGAGCAACCAGTATCAGACCTTATCCTCGGTAACATACCAGGTATTAAGGATTGTTCTCCAGAGGAGATACATAAATGGGTTGAATCTCACTCATGGTTGGCTAACGTTGTGGTCACTTGGGCCCTGCATGCCGCTGAATCCAAGACAGAGCCAGCTACACCATTTAGTGAGAGAGCATTTCTTTGGAATGTTCATAATGATTCCCCACAGTCGTTCGCGGCCAAACAGCGCGAAGATGTTGCTGTGCAACAATTGTTTGCTAGCAGAGAGCAAACATGTCAAGAAGACAAAAACTTCGCGTTACTGGTTCGAAATTAAAAACTCAGTACTGACTAGATGCTTTGACAGCCAGGTTTTAGTCAGGAGACAGGTTTTAGGCCTATTGTATTGAATACTGCCCATGACTCGCTTTTAGCTGGTCATATGGGGATTAAGCTTACTCTGTTTCGTGTCACTTCGAATTTTTATTGGCCCTGTGGTAAAGTTATACAGCAGGTCGTGTGCACAACTTGTCAAAAGGTAACACGTAGGGGCAAGCACCATGCTGCACCCTTACAAGTTACGAATGTGCCATTACGGCCTTTTACCAAGCTTGCGGTTGACATAGTTGGTTATATGTCGGTCACGTCTGAGAGAGGATATCGATATATCCTAACGTGTATAGACTTATGTACGCGTTGGCCTGAGGCTACACCATTGAAGAATATCATCTCAGCAGCTTTCGCTGATGCTTTATTTGTTATTTTTTGCCGCATAGGATTTCTAGAGGAAATTTTATCAGATCGTGGTACTCAATTTATGTCTCAGATGATGAAAGATATTGAGAACATGTTATCAATGAAGCATTCCTTCAATGGTCCAGACCATCCAGAAAGCACTGGCGTTTGTGAGCGTTTCAATGACTCGTTCAAACAGTTGTTAGGCAACGTCACTGAGACATGTCCTCGTGATTGGGACCGCATGTTACCAGCGGTTTTGTTTGCTTACAGAAAAGTACCCATGAGAGCACTGGTTTTCACCATTTGATTTGGTTTATGGTGCCAACACTAGAGGTCCTATACACATACTCAAGGATGTATTGTTGGGATCAGTGGAGGATAATACTGTCTGCACCAGCTATGAACTGGTCATTGATCTCATACAACGCCTTGTGGATGCATGTACTTATGCATCAACAATGATACGTAATCTTCGCACATGTCGAGATTGCACTGCAACCAATCTCTAAAATTACGTTCTTTCTTACCAGGAGAACAAGTATGGCTACTTCTTCCAAGTAAGGAAAACAAACTGCTGATTTTCTGGCAGGGACCCTTCAAAGTGGTTGAGAAGAAAACTGATGTAGATTATGCCATTTACATAAGAGGGAAAATCAAAACATTTCATATTAATATGTTAAAATTTTATGTGGAGCGCCCTGCTGAGCTAGAACCTATCTTGGACAATATTTCTGATGTACCTATTCGATACACTTTTTATACTGTTGTGGAATCTGATGATTCTACAGCGAGCGATATCTCTTTTAATTTTTCGCTGTTGCTTCAAAAATCGTCGGAATTTTGGAGAGATGTAACTGTATCAGGTGATTTAGATCCTGGTTATCGAGAACAGGCTCTTGCTGTGTTAGAATCGTTATCTGACGTGCTGACAGAACTTCCATGTCGCACTGATGTTATCTCTCATGATATTACATTGAGTGATGATCACCCTATCAAACTCAGACTGTATACTATGCCATTACAGTACAGATCTCAGGTGGACAATGAACTTAAGGATATGCTACGCATGGGCATAATTTCTCCTTCTGAATCATCCTATGCTTTTCCTATGATTCTAGTTAGAAAGAAGGACAAACCTCTTCGCATCTGCATTGATTTCAGACGTCTTAACAGTGTCACTATCACAGATGCTGAGCCTATGCTGTTTTGGAGGATCTCGCATCACAATTATCCCTGGCTACACACTTTAGCAATCTAGATCTATCCACGGGATATTGGCAGATCCCTTTAACTGAGAAGGCCAAACCGCTAACCGCATTTATGACTCCATATGGTTTATTCCAACAGAATTCTATGTGTTTTGGCCTTGTCAATGCTCCTGCGACTTTTGTGCGCATGATGCGGAGACACTTAGGTGATAGGTCTGATGTCATCAGATACATACACGACATCTGTTTATTCAATAGTTCTTGGGAAGAACATATCATGGGATTAAAATCCTTATTAATGCTACTTAGAAAGCATGGTTTGACAGTTAGACCTTCAAAGGTTCAGATAAGTTGAGACATTTCATTTCTTGGTCACCGTGTTGGTAACCACATGTTATATCCTGATCAGCAAACTGTCAAACGCATATTAGAATTAGATACTCCTTGGTTTCTGCTCGGGAACAGGGGGCAATGTTGGGAGTTAAAAAGTGTAGTTAGTTTGAATGCCCAGAACACGGCTTCGCTACCCCAGCCCACTAGACACTCTGTCAAGTGATGAGACTGGCAGGGAAAGGATTGCTAACGAGGCGTGTGCAAAGAGAGAAGAGAGTTTAGCAGAAAAGCGTATGGAGAAACGAGGGGATTTTGTGCCGTTTGGCTGTTGAGAGGTGTATCTGGGTGTATGTGTATGGACCATAAGATATATTCATGTATACAATATTCAGTATATTGAAAGTATACAACTGTATTTCATTTGTCATTATCGAAAGGATTGTTTCATGCATATGAGTGACTATTATTATTATTAATCTTGATTGTGTACTAATTGCCTGACCACATCAATGGGTCTATTGTGAAGTTCTTCATGTTTATTAAAGTTATAAACCGTCACCCAGCAGTTATTACTTTCTTTGGAGAAAGAGACGTGTGCACAAAAGTAAATTAACACTTGTTTGCCAGGCACGTAAAAAAAGAACCCTGGACAGTAACGCTAAATGAATATTGCATGAAAACAACATACACTTGGAAAACCGTAAAACGAAACAAAAATGGCCTTCAACGCATAGTGGCTTAAATAAAGCACGGGAAACTATGGAGCAAACTCCCACAATAGAGAACACCCCGAGGCACATCAGCATAAGACAAGCTTTTAATGAACAAAAGAAAGCTGAAATCCAAAGGAGCTGGCACCAGAAGACCAGCAGTCTCAACATGGAAAAGGACTCGTGCAAGCTATGGAATCTGACAAGAGTACTAAATGAAGAAACAACAACCAGCCACTGCAAGACTGTCATCAAGGAAAATGAAAAATGCTACACAGGAAAGATGACACCACACATCCTGGCAGATTCCTACAAGGAAGAAAGCACCACATCACTTTCACATGCACATATCCAAGAAGTACATAAGGAAGTAAAAGAAAAACTGAAGCACCAAAACCCAGATACCTGCATGAAGTCATCACTTGCTATGAGAGAACTAAGTGCTGCCATAACAAAACTAAAGAACGTGAAAGCTTAAGGAAAAGATGGTATCACAAATGATATGATCAAGAACCTGTAGCCAGGCACAAGCTCCTCCTAATCTTCAATCAATCATGGAGTACTGGAAAATTTCCAGATCGATGACGAGAAGCAATCATTGTTCCCATTAGAAAAAAACATATGGAGAAAACAAGCAAGTCCAGCTACCGACCAGTTAGCCTACTGAGTTGTCTGAGTAAGGTAATGGAAAGAATAGTGAACTCGAGATTACTGAAACATGTGGGAAAAAACCATCTGCTTGATAACGCACAGTCAGCATTCAAGTAAAACAGCAGCACCGAAGACCAGCTAGTATATCTAGCCCAGGAAGTAGAAAATGCCTTTCAGGAGAAAAACAAAGTACTGGCTGTTTTTGTGGACTTGACAAAAGCCTTTGATACGGTATGGAAAGAAGGACTCCTCCTTATGATGCTCAACAACAAAATTGAAGGGAGAATGTTCAGCTGGATACGGGACATTCTCCGATACCTCACAGCAAGAGTATAACTTGACGGAAAACTGAGCCATAGCGTCACTCTTCAACAGGGTGTGCCACAAGGAGGAGTTATCTCCCCAAACATTTTATCATCTACATAAATGATATTGCAGAAAAACTGTCGAGGCATATCTCCAGGGCTCTTCAAGCTGACGATTTTAATGCCTGGTGTGCCGCTGAACATTTGCCTACTGCGAAGTTCATGGTGCAACCGCACTAAATACCATCGGTAAATGGGCATCAGACTAGGGAGTACAAATTAACCTCTCCAAAACAGTAGCAACCTGCTTCTCACTGTCAAATCTCAGAGAAACGATCAAACTGCAACTAAATGGAAGTGAGCTTCCAGTCGAGGATAACCCAACATACTTGGGAGTCAAGTTGGATAAGAGACTCACGTGGAAGCCGTACATAAAAAGCAGTAGAACAGAGAGCAACAAGAAAGCTCTCCATTATGAAGAAACTGGCTGGCACAAGTTTGGGGGCAAATACCAGCATACTTAAAAAAGTCTATACAGACACAGTCAGGCCTGTACTTGAATATGGCATGTCAGTCTGGGCCAAGGCAGCTAAAACAAACACAGAACGTCTAGGAAAAGTGCAAAATTCAGGCCTTAAATTAATCACTGGAGGGATGAAGACTTCTCCAATCCAGGCAATAGAGAGATACATAAACATCCGCTCTCTTGGTGACGACGACAGAAAAAGGTTTTCATTCACAGAAGCTTCTACGAATGCCAAGTCCTCCAATGCATGCCAAACTCCATAGTTTGACAAAAAACAGGCTGAAAAGAACCAGCTTCTTAAACATCTCCAAACATCTGCATCGATGCCATGAAGACCTCCTCCCAAAACAACCTACTGAGATTGAAATTTTAATTGATTATGCGGAGCCAGAAGACTGCCATGAAAATATATCTATCATCACAGAAGTCCCTGAAATAAAAAAAGAAAGGCCACCAAACCCCTAACCAACTAAAAACTTTGGCTCAACAAATGATTGAAGAAAAGTACAACCCGAAGGAGTGGACTAACGCTTACACAGATGGATCCGCTGAGGGGGTAGTAAAGAATGGTGGAGGAGGCATTTTTATAAGATTTCTAAATGGAAAGATCATCCGAAAGGCCTTCCCAACTGGTAAGATCTCCAATTTCAGGGTAGAAGATATGGCACTACGACAAGCTCTGAAAATCCTCACCGTATCCGAACAGCAGCCACCAGCTAAGATAGTAATCTTCACTGACTGCAGATCATTACTGGAATCAATACAGAACACCAGAAATGAAAAAATGATGAATAAGATCAGATCTGAGCTTAACATCATACAAAGGTCATCAACCATTGTCCTTCAGTGGTTACCGTCCCATTGCGGAATTGCTGGAATGAGAGAGCAGAAGCTCTATCATGAAGTGGCAGTAAAATTGAACAATACAGCCACCCATTGCCCTATCGGGAAGCAAAAACCATCCTCCACAACAAGTACAAAAATCAGTGGAAGGAGGAAGGGGATATATACAGCAGAGATGACCCAATCCACCATCTAAACAGACACCAACACACCACCATTTTCCGCCTGAGAACTGGCCACTGCAGATTACTTGGCCATCTCTATCGCCTCAGGATATTCCACACAAATGAATGCCCATGTGGAACTGGAATCCAGATCCCCAAACGCATTCTCCAAAACTGTCCAACCCATGATAACCCGCGACGTGTGACCTAGTCAAGGGGTGCTGAGCTCCGGCAGAAGCTATGGGGCTCTCGCGCCGACCTGGTAAATACTGTGGACTTCGTCCTGGCAACAGGCCTGCAGATTTAGCATGACTACAAACTGAACGCTGAAGAAGAAGAAGAAGAAGATGGAAAACTTATTCAGCTACTTTTTTGTCTTCAGTCCTGAGGAAATCTGAGTCTGCACACTACGTATTTGGCGCCTAATCGGAAAGAAGCTAGCAAAGCGTACGTCCGGTAAGCAGAATTCACAAGATAGAACATCGTACGCTTCCTAAATTACAAAGAAGATTTCCACGCCCGCATTTGTAAACGTTGGTGGCGCTGCATTTTGTTCAACTGTTTATCAAGTGCTCACACGTTGATTCTCCTATACATCAAGTTCAACTCACTGTAAAGCATCTTTCCTGAATCAAGATCGCATATCCTTACAAGTTGATGAGTCGATATATCACGTTCAAACTCACTCAAAAGATTACCACTGTAGTGAGGTTAAAACATGCACAAGTTGATTCTCCTATATATCACGTTCAACTCACTCAAAAGCGTATTTCCTGAATCACGATTACACACTCAGAAGTTGATGAGCCTATATATTAAGATCACTTAGTCATAAGGATTAGCCAAGACATCAAGCTCAAATCACCACGTTCAGCTACTCACTACTTCAGTGCTGGCACTGAATTTAGCTACTCTTATTGTGTATTGCACGACGTAAATTACGTCAGACAAGTTTCATTGCACTTATTCTTCTTCGTTCACCCTCAGGCATCAACTTGAATATGTTCAATTAAAGCAGTGTTAAGTCTGAGACTGTTGATACCTCCGTAGAGCTTTTCTAGAAATGGTACTGGTGATGGCGATATGTACTTCGTGAAGAGATCTAGTCCAGTCAGTGCCTTTTCAAGATCAGAGAGCAGACATTTTCCCGAGATAACTGTCAATGGTTTGACTACGCTAGAGAGATTTTCAAACATTTAAAGATGTTACATCTTACAATTTCTCGTTACATTTGAAAACTTTTTTCATTAATAAAGCCTCGTCTTGGAAATAATCCACATGGCGTAACATACATCTACACTGGACAGTCAGTGGATACCATCGCATACTCATACAGTGGGGGGGGGGAAGACAGACTCATAGTGACATCAGTGTGGTAACAGTTAATATATCACATCATCATTTCACTAGTTACTTAGGTTCACTCTCACATTTAATTAACTACAGATTTACATTTCATCTGTGTGTGTGAATTGTCTTTTATTATCACCATTTTTACTTTCTACTAACCCCATATGTATAGATATATATAACTAATAAACCGTATAGTCGCTTTGATCATTACATAGTTCGTTAATGTATCACCTGTGCTGTCTTTGTTGTCACGTATAGGCTAAATCCTTCATTTAGAGAATGTTAAGGGTCCGTTCTGTATCTCTATTTGAGGGCAGTAGTTAATGTCGTAGGGAAACAGAAAACTCCCCATAAGTTATTTAAAAATACTATCTAGTGAAGAGTATTCGCCTTCTCTTCTTCTGGTCCTTATCTCGAATAGGTCTCATTCTTTCTTAACAAGCTGATTTCTGGAGACCTTCTTGACAAAATGCCATTGACCATCCCCATAGTCAACTACTGTTGTAGTTGCACCCAATACGACACGACAAGACACACTGTTGACCAAATATCTCATTAATAAATTTCTTGTTATCTATGTAAATATAAAATCCTTAATTTGAGCTAATAACCTGGTTGAGGGAATCTGATGCCTGCAGCAGTACGACTCCTTTTTTTAAAGAAATACTAATATACATCGCTAAATATACAATTAAAACTTTGCTGAATTACCTTCAGCTGGGGGCTCATTAAATACGAGTCAAAATAAATATATCTCACAGCAGTGGGTGGGGAATATAAAGTTTATAATCAACTTAGAAGACACAGCAGTTACACTTGCCATTCTAAGATTACTGTGAGTCCCTAAAATGGGGGCTTAAAACCTCCTACTTACATATCTGCCAAGAGTAATCTGAACGAAGGTTGTTACCTTTTGAAAAAAAGACTCTACCTTTTACTCGGCTTCGGCCATTAGTGGACCACTACAGTAGATCAAGGGAGATAATCCACGATATACATAAACAAAGACAATTGAATTGTTATAGTTAAACAGTACGCAAAGACAAAGAAATTCACTTAGATAAATAGTTTGCAGAAAGAATAGAATTTACTGCATAAATAGTATGCAAAAAGAACTAAATTCATTAGATAAAACGAAAGGGTATGCCAAAGATTTTGCTTGCGACCAAAATACCTCTGTATTGAACATGTAGATTCGAAGATATCTTTTATAACTAACTGTAACAGACTGTGAGAAGATAAAAAGAGAGTATTAGTATAATCAAAAGAGAGATTTCTTGAAAAATAGGTAGAATTTACAGATCTGCTCTATAATTATCGTTTAGAGTGAAAGGCCAGGGTGCTTAAGAAGGATGAAGATGGGGAGAGAGACAAAGAGAGAGACAAAGAGAGACACAGAGAGAGAGAGAGAGAGAGAGATGCGCATACTGTTTACAAAGAAATCTTGCTGTTACTGTTACAGATAGCATTACTAAAACTGAAAGTGTACAGCGAAAGAGTTACAGGAGTTCTAAACATTAAGAAGAACCTTAGAGAGGGAAAGAACAGATGAAGGAAAGACATTGAATAAACGAGCCTAGCTGACAGAACAGATCTAAGTGGCGTCCATTTGTTGGTGCAATGCTCTCCCAGTAGATGATTTCAAGAAAAAAATTAACAATGCTAGACTATATGTCTCAGATATTCTATACCAGGTAACGCTGCTATTAACTGTCAGCTGTACATAAGGTTATTCAAAGTGAAAATCAAATACAAAATATTTGAATCTATTTCGCACTTGAGAGAGTCTAACCCTTATCTATTTAACAATTATTAATATCTAACTTACATGGTTAGAATGTATTCAGTTTAAAATACGATATTATATCTGCCATAACTAGCGGATTATCGAGTAGTTCAACTACTAGTCAAGAGTATTCGCCTTCTCTTCTTCTGGTCCTTATCTCGAATAGGTCTCATTCTTTCTTAACGAGCTGATTTCTGGAGACCTTCTTGACAAAATGCCATTGACCATCCCCATAGTCAACTACTGTTGTAGTTGCACCCAATACGACACGACAAGACACACTGTTGACCAAATATCTCATTAATAAATTTCATGTTATCTATGTAAATATAAAATATTAATGTAATCAGGAGATCTGTAAATTTCCCCTATCTATCAAGAACTACAGCACCCTCTCCCTGCTACTTATTGACAACTATGTCTATTCCTTTTCTGAACTTAGCTATTACTTGCAGCCCTATTGTTTAGGATTAGTAACATCTCTAATGTTTAGTGAAATGATTATTATCATTCTCTTACAAATTGTGATATATTAACAGAAAAGAAAACATGAAAAAAAGAGAATGCACAGAAAAGTAAACATGAAGAAAAAAGAGAATGCACAAAAAAAGAAAAAGAAATGAACTTGAAAAGAAAAAATGAAAAGAGAAAAGACATAAAAGAAAAAATGAAAAGAGAAAAGACATAAAAGAAAAAATGAAAAGAGAACACATTTTGAATGTTTTTATAGGATGTGTTATACGTTTACATGCCACCCTCACATATTTTGATGACACTGATTGACAGTTTAATACACAATTGTTTTACATGTGATAAAGGAAATGATGATAAGCCAATGCCAAATAACATTGACTGCCCTGATATTAGCAGCTGACATAGAAGAAAAGAGAGAAATAAATCAACACATCAGAGGGAACAACTAGCTTTTGTTCATCCTGCCTCTGCCAGTCATACCCCCTGTAAGCATAATATCTGCACATGACAGCTATGCAGATGACACCCCAACAGTATTCTGTTGATACTGTATAAGCATTTGTATATGCTGACACCAGATTGAACACCCCCATTACCGGATGATACCACTGATGGCACATGAGAGGAAGAAGCAACTGTTTATTAATGATGAAGATGCCATTTTCTATTATAGTGAAACGTTATGTTGACACAACTGATGCTTTGTTATGCGGTTTATGCATAAATGCCCCACATTCGTATGGGATAATAAATAATTTTAGTCTTTCGTGGCTACGAAATAAGACAGGATAAAATGTAAAACTTTGTGGATTCTATGGACATAGAACAAATCGGAGCAATATGATTGCTGTATATGAGAACCATATGAGTATGGATTATCATTGGACAAGAGACAAATGGATTATGATAATCCTATGGAATCAAAAGTATTAAGAACACAATGGAGATTAAATTTTAAAAAAAAATTGAATTCTGATGCACAAAGAAAATAATGGTCATATAATACACCCATATACGAGGATTTTTGCCCAATGTTTGTTATATGAATATTGTTGTAAAGATGTATAACAATTGCTTACCACTAGATACTGACTAACCAATTTCACAATACTGGTGATACTATGATCTTTCAATAGACTTACAAAAAAAAAGATATACCGGAGGGTCATATATGACTGATGAATTTTGACAGACTGAGGTCTGATCGCCTTTATGATACAGAGGCTGAATAATGTTATCCTAAAGACAACGTGTCACAGATATACATGGATATATAATAAAAAAAAAATAAAAAATACCTAGAATGGAAATACATGTAGACGAGTCATGGATACCAAAATAATATACCCTCATGCCCCACACCTACCAATGACTTAAGAAATATTGAATAAGTTACCCATCTGGCTGTAGTCAGCAGATGTAATAAACACCCCATGGTTCTGACAAACCTTCGACCTACGAAGGCAGAACTGGTGTTAACAAAATGCAAAAACTGTAAAATAACATTTTTGTTGTATATTGTTACCAAATTAAGACGCTTGAGTTGATGGTTTTAAATGTAATTTGGACTTTAAATTTTCTGAAAATTATTTTTAACTTAGAAAATGTTTGGGATATTTTTGGATATTGATAGTATACAAATGTCTCCTTACGGGATACATTTGCAGGGCCCCGGGATCTATATGTAGCCATGTATACCGTGATTTCTTCGGAAACAGGCTATATTCCACCAAAGACGGAGGAAGCACAGATTAACATATAAATTAATATCTTATGAGAAACAGAGGATACAAATAAAACAATGACATAAATTTTATTTAGGCTAGCTTCGCTTCGTAGATGCCATAAGTAGTCATGTGATTACCCTAAACCATCATAGAGCTCAGATTTTCCCCATCAAGAATCAGAAAGCGACGCCATTTAGAGTTAGAAAATTGGAGCGATATCGAAAGGACGCGTCTAGTCCAGCTCAGTGTAATTCTTAGTTGAGGAAATCAACTTCACACTTATCTAGCAGAAGTGTATTAGCAGAAGTGTATTCCAGGATGTTGTGTAATTTGTGTATGATTTCAAAACATTTGTAAGTATCAATTACAAAAAAATGCATTTTGATAGAGCTCACGGTCATAACTGCAACAGAGTTATGTTCGAGGATTCGATTTAAGCGATACCGAATCCCATGTATTAAAACCATGCTGAGAAAGAATGCCCCTTGCATTGAGAAATATTAAACATATGGAATACAAAGAAGTAAAAGAAGAAAGCTTTGGAAAAAGAGACTAAAACCTTGCTGAGATTATGTTGTCAAGGACGGAAGCTACTCATCCAAAATACGAACATGGTACCCCCTGTAAGTTCAGCCTTTATTAAAACGAATATTAAAAATTCTTTATGGTGCCCGTGACCACTTCTCTTGAAAAGCAAATAACCAGGGATCATAACCACTATAAGTCAAACGTCAAATCACGAACACGTACCTCAAGAGAATATACCCACACCAGAGGTACAACAAATGCACCCCGCACCACTTGTCAAGGCTTGGTACGAAAAGTGAAACCTTTGTACCAGTGAAATATTCCGAAATAAGAGACGTTATTACGTATCCTGAAATAGAGATAGAATTTTCATCTGATTCAGTAGGAAGGTACTACACTTGCAAGACCATAAACAGCCACAACAAAATTGAGAGAAGGCAACTTCATATTCTTCCTTACAACGCTCACCAGTACAAGACAAATATACACACTGTCAGTCCTATGAAAAAAGAAGAACCAAGTCAAACATGGCAAAGACGGAGGTACCCGATCAAGACAGTCCTTAGTTCAAACCCCAGTTCTCAGCCAACGAGAAAACCACCACACTATCCCTACAAAGAAATAGAGAGAAGACCACATAACAAACATTGGGCCACCTTAAGAAACAGAGCTCAAAGAATGACTGTCAGAAGTTTTATAAATGAAATTAAAACCAGAAGCATCTGGGAGTTCAAAAATATAACATCGAAAAAGGGACAAGTTTGCCTCCTCACGACAGACGATGGATGGAGGGCACACATCGGTCCGATAACATCAGGAAAAACAGACAAGACATTCCAACTAATGAATTCAGCACAGTCAATTCCTAGAAAGAATCAACCCCAGCAAACAAAACAAGTACCAACAACAAACAAAACCAAGATGATTCGTGCCAGAACACAGACAGAGATAAACACTATAGCCCCACACTCAGAGTCAACACGAAATAATAAAGTTGTCAAGAGAGACAAAAAAACGGTTAAGAACAGTGATTCTAGACATAATAATCTGATCAAGACACAGAACATTAGTAAAAGGGTTGAACCAAGTGTAAATGAAATCAAGAAGGCAATAAGAGATACCCTAAGAGGAGCCGATCTTCACACCCTGATATCACAGAAGGTACGAGAATTGCTAGAAGCAAAATTTGATATAAACTTATCAGAAAAACGACAAGAGTTTCATAACCTCGTAGTCGAAATACTGCTTGAAGTTGAAATTGCGCAGAACATAAGAGACCAGCGTGTCGACCCCGACACAACACCGCAAGACTCAGATAGCGGTGTAGACTCATTAGACAGCGCCCCACATCCAGAAGTTCATACCACGGTTAAGTCGTATGTCCCTGAGTCTCAAGAATCGCCTCCTGTTACCACGTCAACTTTCATCCCCACTCAAACTTACTCCCGTAGTGATCACTCGTCAGTCGATACGTACCACACTCCCAGTTCAGGCAGCTCAGGTTGGAATACCAGTGAAAACCAAACACTGCTATACCACAAGAACAAGGTTGGTCGTTCCGAACAAACAGAGCTAGAAGAAACTATCCCCAAACAGTTCGTTGAACCGATTACCAGTCATTATCATCAGGATGAAGCTGAACAAGAAATGAGGGAATTGAGTTTCAACCCTAGTACAGTATCATTAGACACAAACGAACATAACGACAGAGAAATGGTCGATGTATATGAGAGAGAAACAAACATTGATTCGCCAGACCCAGCCAGTACTGTCGAAACCAGTGACACCGAATGTGCGGATAGCACTCTATTTTTACCAGATTCAAACGAATACGATGACGACAAAATATCATGACAAAATATCATGTGTATCGGACTCAGATAGCGGTATCGATTCAATATTCAGTACCCCACCATTACAACTACATACCACTGTCAGGTCATTTTTTTCCTGAGCCTCACGAATCACCTCCTGTCGCTGCATTTGTAGAACTGCCACACCCGCCATTCATGTCACCTCCAGCTACAGTACAACCATTGACGTTTTCTTCAGTTGCCCATCAACCTCTCAACGTCAACAACACCATCTCCAGTACTGTACCCACTGTCAACCCTGTCAACAACACCATCTCCAGTACTGTACCCACTGTGCCCCCTGTCAAAAACGTCATCTCCAGTACTGTACCCACTGTCCACCCTGTCAACAATGATCCCAGTTCGAATGGCCAACTTATGGCACTGCTGGAAATGGAGAAAAACTCAACAAGTGGGTTGAGACTATGAGAAGGTCAGTGATGACTCCTTGGGACTGAAATGGTTGCTAAAACACGCCTAAGTTTTATATGTGCATGCCCATCCATGCACAGTCACCGCAATTGTGAAAATTTTATGTACAAACGTTTCTAAATGTACTCTATTTTCAGACTATGTCCAAATTGACAGTTCTGTTCCAGTATGAGATGTAAAAGCCTAACCAGAAAACTATTCCCCAGACATGATATTATTGAAGACCAGAAGATCGCAAGAACAGCCCACAGATGATATAGATTATGAATTTTATTGATTATGTACCAATAAATAGAACCCACCATGAAAGGGTCTTGAATCCTTTGAAATCACATTTATTACAGACGTTGAATGTTTATTTAGATAACACCATTTATAGCACATGTACCACACTGATTCTGTTGTAACCTTGATCTATACTTTTGTAACTGATCATATTCCATGCTTCAATCACTAGACTTCTTGTTCTTACAGTTCCAGATCCCGGTGATTTCTTTTCCATGCATCTTAGTGCATCTTCATGCAGGCACCTTGCACGAGTAATTTTCATCTTACCTGATACTAATATCTCTTTGTTCCCAATTATCTTAACTCACCTATTACCTATCACCTTAGTCCATCACACTGATTCCATTATGACATCTGTATTTAGTCACAAATTCATACCCACAGTTGTCATGCTATGTTCCCCACAGGTTTATTTATTTTAGGATGTATACGAAAGTTGTTTGAAATTATTACATTTTGCACAAGAGATTGCATATCCAACCTTTGACTCACTATGAAAAGATGTTCCTCACTCCACTTCTCACATCCTTAACTTACTGTTTTCCTTCCCACTATTTTGAGACGATATTCTAGACTTATGAGCTTTTCTATCCAAATCATTTCCATCCCTTTCGAATTACAATATTGTTATAATCGGAGATCTTTAAATTTCCCCTATCTATCAAGAACTACAGCACCCTCTTCCTGCTACTTATTGACAACTATGTCTATTCCTTTTCTGAACTTAGCTATTACATCCAGCCCTATTGTTTAGGATTAGTAACAACTCTAATGTTTAGTGAAATGATTATTATCATTCTCTTATAAATTGTGATATATTGACAGAAAAGAAAACATGAAAAAAAGAGAATGCACAGAAAAGAAAACATAAAGACAAAAGAGAAGGCATAGAAAAGAAAAAGAAATGAACTTGAAAAGAAAAAATGAAAAGAGAAAAGACATAAAAGAAAAAATGAAAAGAGAAAAGACATAAAAGAAAAAATGAAAAGAGATCACATTTTGAATGTTTTTATAGGATTGTTACGGTGTTTTTATTGATATCGTCTGCTATAGCTGGCAGTGCGCAATTTTAGGTCAATAGAATTAATATAGAATGATGTTGATACTTCACGGATTAGTGAACGCAAAGTACACGATCAAACTGTGACGTGTTAGCGTCGATAAGGTCACGCTTCGTGACTTAGATACGGGACCATTTTTACGTTGTCCGTCAAGCCGTGAAGACGTGTCTTACCTCCTTCCAAGGTTAGGCTTTGCTATCAGCCGTATTTATGTAAATTGATATAAGGACTCAGGGTCAGTCCAGATGATATTATACGGGAAGAATTTATAAGGTTGGTGATTAACCTGAGTTAGCAAGGATAGTTGATAAATTGTTTGATTTATATTCGTCAAAACTCATGCGCTCATTTCTGACTTTCTGGATCACAGCAGCGCACGGACACAGCCATGATGTTCTGTTGACTTGAATTCGATATGACATGGACGGATAAGAATATGTACTAATTGGAATTCAAATGTCAATTGTATGTTTTACTATGACCAATGTTCATGATGTCATCAGATGTTTTATCACAATAAATTGTCTCCTGTGGACTCGCAATACCCTTGGACTTATCAAGTCAATATTATTAACTTGTTGATCATTTCTACCCCAGCATTCGCGTACTATACTATTGAAGCACGATGATCAATGTATGAATAGGAAATAAGAAATTTTAATACATGGCCAGAATTGTGAACACTCTTTATTGAATATAATAATTTGGACATTAAGATGCAAGGACAAACTAACTCAGCAAAAGAACCCTGCAACAAACCGCCTGCAACAACTATCTGCAACAACTGGTGCCCATTATGTGGGGAACGGAACAAAAAATTTTCTTCAACAAGTTACATTCATATCGCCGAGAACTGTTTACCATTGAAAAAAATGCTCACGTGATTTGCAAAAGAATGACACAGTACACATAACGACAGAAGGTCAAACCTACGTCATCAATCTTTACGTACAAGCCGGAGTTCAAGCTGGAAGCTGTTAATAAAATTCTCTTCAGTAAAATACCGAATCAAGGTGGACAAACGGTATTCAACAAGAAGAAACACTTTATCAAACAATGTAGGGCAACTCACGACACTTGTCTATGCCGTTGATGCATACTGGCATTGACCGGAGTGGATAACTAAGCACAAAAAGATAAGTTCATGTGTAACCTTTGTCGGTTAAATAGGCATACAATAGTCCATTTCACCGTTCTATAGGCATGTCTTTGGCAAGTTACTGGTAAATGTTGAATATTTTATTCATATTTAATATGTTGTATTGTATATGTTAGCGGGTGGGTGGTGAGGCGAATCATAACCGAATGTATGTCTCTCAGGATGACCGAATTGGTTTTGATCGATCTGTAGGGCAGTGAAATATTTTCATTTTGCAGAGAACCCCATTGAAGATTATGCCGATGGGTACCTTTGTCTGTATTTGAAAGTATTTGACTTCAAGTGTTAGGTGTGAAGTGTTGTAATATTACTGTTGTATTTTACTGTATTAATTTTTATTTTTATTTAGTTCTAGTCATATGTTTGTAAACTATCTTGTTCATTCTGATCTTTCTATCATTTAGTTCATAGAGATTTTGATAACCGTTATATGAGTCCATGTATACGTCATCAGTATACGTGTATGTAGGTTCAATCTCGACTTAGTTTTCCATTGACCCTTTAGTACTTCCGATTTTTTTCTGATTGGTTTATAGATTCATTTTATGTCTGAAATTGTCACTTTTGTATCGTGCTACTGTTTGTAAAGCTTTAGTTAATTGTTTGTATTGTAACAAAATATGAAGCAGACTTAGAGGAACAGAAAGCAGCATTGAAGAAGGAAGAAGAAGAGAGAAAAGCAGCATTGAAGCAGGAAGAACAAGAACGTGAACTTAAATTAGAAAAGCAAAGAGAAATTGCTAAACAAGAAGAAGACAGAAAAATAGCAAGGGACGAAATGTTACGGATTGAAGAAGAGAATAAAATGAAACGAGAGAAACTTATAAGGCAACAAGAAATGGAATTGGCACGTATTAAGTTTGAAACTGCAAAATTACAGGCACAAAGTACTACTACGAGCCAGATTGATAATTCCCAAAACGGATCTTCATCCAATCAAAACAAAATTTATTATAACTTCAAATTACCACATTTTAAATTGAATTTTGACGACCTATCTTCATACCTAGCACGGTTTGAACAGGTATGTAAAACAAATAACTTACCTAAACACGCATGGGCACTTAAACTAAATGAATTTTTAGATGGTGAACCATTAAATGTAACAGAGAATGCTGATCCTACAATAGCAGTGGATTATGATTCGATAAAAGCTTTATTGTTAAAAAGGTTCCATTTAGATGAGGAAGGTTGTAGACTTAGGTTTAAAACGCTTCTACATGAGTCCAATAAAGACTTTCCAGGTTTTATTGCAAATATACGCAATACCTTTAACAGATGGATGGAACTGGCAGGTTTTAACAAATCTTACGACAAATTAGTTGATTTGTTACTGAGGGATAAAGTTTTATCCTCTATCAGTCCACCGTTCTTTTCTTTTATACAAGAACGAAAACCATCTACCAATGCTGCGTTAGAAGAAATGGCAGTAAATTATTGCTCAGCACATCCAAATGCGAGCATATCTAACTCACAAATACGAGAACCTCTACCTGTAGCTTCAAATATGGCATTCCAGGGTAAGGATAAATCGAGAACTTATAGTATGGATAGGAATTATCCACACAGAAGGAATAATGCCCACAATGACAGTTATAAGAATAATAATACATATGGGAACGTCAACAGAGATAGACAGCTGAATAGGAATCAGTCACCTCAATTCAGGTACAACAATGGTCAACACTATTCAAATCATAATCGATCATACAACTATAACACTAATAACAATGATAACCGGTGAAATAAGAATAATCAAGTCTTCAGACCTAGACACAACAGTCACCACGGGGGACAACAAAATAATTTTAATACTATTCTAGACATCGGTCTCAGTCACGTAGACCGTCACATTATGATCACAATATCGGGGCAGCACTTACTACTATTACGACCCCAGGGGTTCCACAAGATGATAAACCAATACAGTCTTCGTCCACATGTTATGCTATGAATTATAACGTGGCAAATAGTTGCCCAGACTGTAATCTTGTTTTTCAGAAAGCAAAAGAGACAGTATTGAATTGCGGACACATTCTACCAAAGGTATGTCTTACAGCTAATGATGGAACAGGCTCTCTTATATTTAACAGAGGAATAGTAAAAGGTTCTATCGTCTCTGTTTTGAGAGATTCCGGATCCACGACCATTGGAGTCCGACAGTCACTGATCCATCCAAGTTGTTCTACTAACGAATATGTTAAGTGTATGACCTTTGGTGGTACAATTAAACACTACCCCACTGCGATAATTCATATTAATATGCCTTTCTTTTCAGGAAATGTTATGGTATGCATGTTGAAAAATCCTATTGCAGATCTTATGGTTGGTCGCATTCTTGGCAGCAGAGATTGCAGACCAGAAGAAATTATTGAATGAGAGAAACACAATTTGTGCACTGGAAATGCAGTGACGACTAGAGCTCAGACTAAAATTGTAGAGAACGTCGACACTAAAAAGGTGGAACCAGACAAACAGGAAGATATTGAGGTCCATTCTCCTATTGACAGAGCTTCTTTTGCAAGCAAACAGAAGGAAGACAAATCTTTAAAAAAAATTTTTGCTCTGGTGAACAAGTTTGATAATCTTACCTCGAGCAATAAAGACAAACATTGGTTTACAATTAAAAATGATATATTAATTAGATGTTTTATGGATACGTCTCTAGTAAAACATCAAGTTATGGTACCTTCTGCATTTAGACGCTATATTCTTCAGCATGCACATGACTCACAGTGTGCAGGTCACATGGGATATACTCGGACACGGTCTCGAGTTTTATCTTCATTTTTTTGGCCAGGTGTTTCACGAGATATATCACAGTATGTACGCTCTTGTACTATATGCCAGGGAGTTAAATCACACGGAGCTTTTCACACGGCTCCTATTCAGACTTGTGATTTCGCATTACGACCTTTTGACAAAATGGCGATAGATATTATTGGTCCACTCTTACCTTCGGCCAGAGGACATAAATTTGTCCTCACTTGCATTGATTTATGCACACGATGGCCAGAAGCCATACCATTGAAGACCACCACTACAGCAGATGTAGCTGATGCACTACATCTTATTTTTTCTAGAGTAGGTTTCCCTACAAAGTTATTGTCAGACCATGGATCTCAATTCATATCTGATACTATGACAGAGGTTATGAAGACATGGTACATACATAGAAATCTAAGTAGCATTTATCATCATATGAGCAATGGTGCGGTGGAACGGCTTAACCGTACACTTAAAGAACTATTACATAAGGTAACGGTTAAACATCCTCAGGACTGGGACAGAGCACTCCCAGCTGTCCTGTTCGCCTATCGAGAGGTGCCAAATGAATAGACTTGCTTCTCTCCATTTGAATTAGTTTTCGGAGCTCCACCAAGAGGTCCTATGGGACTAATAAAAGACTTACTAATTGACGCCGAGATGACTCAGGATACCCAGTCATCATACGAGTACGTAATCAATCTCCGTAAGAATATTATTGAATCTTGCCAGTTGGCAACAGCGTCTTCTGAAGCTGCGAAAGCTAAAGCTCGAACTTTACAAAATAGGACTAGACGATTACGTCAATTATTCCCAGGCGATGAGGCTTATGTGTTACTTCCACATAATGACACGAATTAGATGACACATTAGTACCAACTTGTCAAAATACCAACTAAAAGAAGAAGATTATCGTCTTCGTTTTAGGACAATGTTGCCAGAAAATGGAGTAGATTTCTCTGATTTTGTTACAAAGATACGTCGTACATTTACACGATGGGTTGAGTTGTCTCAGACTGAGAAAACATATGAAGGTCTAATGGACTTATTATTGCGAGATAAGGTTTTGTCATCTGTTAATGATTCTTTTCTTGCATTCATTCATGAGCGTAAGCCTAAAAACTTAAAAGATATGGAGGAATACTGTTGTCAGTATGCCACAGCACATCCCCATGCTACAGTTAGCAATTCTAAAGTGAAAGAAGGGTTGCCAGCTGCTTCGGCAACACCATATGGCCCTAATTTCAAAAAAAAATTTCAGGGTGCTCAACAAAATTGGAATAGGGGAAGTAATCAAAATTACACTCAGAAGCGGAGTAATCCAACACATGATGGTTCTTCGTCTATGAATTAGAGACAAGATGGTAGTTCTCGTAATTTTAGTGGTAATAATTCTAGACACTTTCGCAAAGGCTATCCAAATAATAACTATTCAAATTTTCGAGGTAATCATTCTCGATGTCAAGATTATGACGATGGTGAATTTAGAAACCGGGATTCAAACCGGAATGATGATTACAGTAGACAATATGATAACAATTACAGGGGAAATGATAGTCGAAATAATTACAGGGGAAACGATAATCGAGGCAGACCTAGGTTTAACAAAAAAAGACCTTTCCAACAGGCAAACTCTGCACAACAAGAGTTTGATGGAGCCTGTAATACAGTAAATGATAGTGGTAACTCTAGGGCTATCACTGGTTGTGCTTTCGATTTTGGGAGAGCAACTGAATGCCCCCAATGCTTAACATTGTTTGACTCATCGACTGTATCTACGCTAAGTTGTGGTCACCCTCTTCCTGCTCTACCTGCTACAGTTGCGCATGATGGGAGAGGATCTCTCATCTTACATAAAGGTCTAATAAATGATAGGCTAGTCTCAGTACTTTTCGATTCGGGATGTACTACCGTCGGGGTTAGGGAGTCTCTGATAGATCCTTGCTGTGCCACTGGAAAAACAATCAAATGTGTTACATTTGGTGGTACTATGGAAAGTTATCCTACTGCTATTATTAGGATTGACACTCCTTTCTTCACAGGAGAGGTCCATGCATGTCTTCTTCCTAATCCTATTGCGGATCTTATAATCGGTCGTATTCATGGGGTTAAGGAATGCACCCCGCAACAAATTTCTAGTTGGGAAGAAAAAAACATTCAAACGGTCAATGCAGTGGTGACAAGAGCTCAAGCTCTTAATCCCCCAACTTTATCTGATAATAGTAATGAAGTTGATAGCCAAGACGAGCACTTGGTGATTTCCCATGACTCGTTTGTTAAACGTCAAGAAGAGGATCCTTCTTTGAAGAAATTCTTCCTTCTTGCAAAGAAAGGGGATCCCAATCAAAATACGAATCACAAATCGTATATCACTATTAAGAATGGTATATTGGTACGAATGGTACAACACTCGGACAAGTCTATGCACTCGCAAATTCTTGTGCCTAAGTGTATGAGAGCCTTAATTCTTCGGCATGCACACGATTCTCAGTGTGCTGGACACATGGGTTTTTCCAGAACTAAAACTAGAGTCCTTGCGTCCTTCTTTTGGCCATTCGTGAATAAAGACATCCGAATTTACTGCCGAT
This sequence comes from Oreohelix idahoensis, assembly GCA_024509875.1. Classification (NCBI taxonomy): domain Eukaryota; kingdom Metazoa; phylum Mollusca; class Gastropoda; order Stylommatophora; family Oreohelicidae; genus Oreohelix; species Oreohelix idahoensis. Next base: position 10,279 of record JAMPIV010003208.1, on the reverse strand, counting down.
CTTGCAAAATTTGTCAAGAGGTCAAGTCTAGGGGTCCGAGACATGCTGCTCCTATTCAGGCTGCAGATATTCCGATTCGGCCGTTTCAGAAAATGGCTATAGACATCATTGGTCCGTTCAAAATTAAGTCAGCCAGAGGACACCAATTTATCCTCACTTGCGTGGACATGTGCACGCGTTGGCCAGAGGCTATTCCTCTGAAAAGCATATCAACTGTCGATATCGCTGATGCTCTTTGGCTCGTATTTTCTCGTCTGGGATTCCCCGGAGAAATACTGTCGGATCACGGCACTCAGTTAATTTCGGACGTTATGTCTCAGGTAATGGCTACGCTAGACATTAAAAGGTCTCTCAGTAGTATTTATCATCCAATGTCCAATGGATTGGTAGAACGTCTTAACAGGACACTAAAGAACTTACTTGGCAAGATAACGGAGGATCATCCTGAAGATTGGGACAGGGTTTTACCTGCAGTCCTCTTTGCCTATAGAGAGGTTCCCAACGAGTATACAGGGTTTTCTCCTTTCGAACTTGTCTTTGGCGCGCAACCGCGTGGCCCGATGTCCTTGTTACACGATTTGATAACTTCCGATAGTATTGACGATGATACACAATCGTCATATGAATATGTCATAGCTCTTAGAGAAAAGATTATCGAATCGTGCAGGTTAGCAACTTCATCTTCCGAATTTGCGAAAGAAAAAGCTAGGCGATTTGCTAACAAGAAAAGACGCCTACGTCAACTTTGTCCTGGAGACAAAGCATATGTCTTACTGCCCTCAAGAGAGAATAGACTTCTCATTTCTTGGAAAGGTCCATACACTATAGTCTCAAAAATTTCCGATGTCGACTATATTGTCGATGTGGATGGAAGGCATAAAACCTTCCATATAAATATGCTAACAGAGTTTATTGAACGTCCAGACTATTTACAGCCTATTTTCCAGGCGACGGACGACTCTCCAGTCCAACATGGTCACAACTCATCCCTGTCCGTTATACAGGATGAGGAAACTATTTTTTCTGACGTGAACTTACCTCTTCCTGCGATTCCACTTACTTCAACGGAATCGTGGAGAGACGTTACAATCTCTTCGAACTTGTCTTTTGAGGAACAGCGTCAAGTATCCTCTACGTTACAATCATATCAGGATGTCCTTACCGACATTCCTGGACACACAGATGTCATAGAACATGACATAATACTTACTGATCGTAATCCGATCAGAGTAAGACCATACCCAATACCTATTCATTTTCAAGCACAAGTCGAGAAAGAATTGGATGAAATGATTCAACTACAAATAATTGAACAATCCACTTCAGCTTATTCTTCGTCGATAGTTATTGTTCGAAAGAAAGACAATAACATACGTCTTTGCGTTGACTATCGCAAATTAAATCAAGTTACGAAGTTCGATGCTGAACCTATGCCGTTATTAGATGATCTACTTATTAGACTTTCTAAAGCTAAATTCTTTACTAAACTAGACTTGTCAAAAGGTTATTGGCAAGTCCCACTGACGGAACACGCCAAACCTCTCACTGCTTTTTCGACACCTAGGGGTCTGTTTCAATGGAATTTTATGCCTTTCGGGCTTATGAACGCCCCAGCGACTTTCGTGCGCATGATGCGACGAATTCTATCAGATCGTGCAGATGTCATTGCATATTTAGACGACATCTGTCTTTTCAGCGATACTTGGGAAGAACACTATTTGGGTCTAAAGGAATTGCTATCTACTCTACGTGAGCATAGTTTGACTGCTAAACCCTCTAAAGCTTTTGTTGGGTTTAGTGAAATTTCCTTCCTAGGTCATCGAGTTGGTCATGGTCTGTTGAAGACAGAGGACCAAAACATTTCAAAGATATTAAATATCTCGGTTCCGAAGACGAAAAAGCAAGTGCGTAGTCTCTTGGGATTGATACAATTCTATGGAAGATTCATTGAGAATCTGTCCTCCATTATGGCACCACTTTCAACGTTATTGAAAAAAGGTTCTCCTAATATGGTGCGTTGGTCCCAAGAATGCCAAACTTCATTGGATCAGGTTAAGAATTTGTTCTCATCTCATCCTATCTTAAGACTACCAACGATTGATAAGACTTTTGTCCTTCGTAGTGATGCCTCTTCCACTGGGATTGGAGCGGCACTAATGCAGGAATATTCAGGAACTCTGCATCCTGTAATGTATATTTCTAGGAAGCTAAATGCGGCAGAAAGGAATTACTCGGTTTTGGACCGTGAATTGTTGGCTATGGTTTGGTCCATTCTTAAGCTACAAAGGTTCCTTCTGGGCGCGCATTTCTTTATGGAAACCGACCAAAAAGCTCTTACGGCTATGCAAAGTAAGGATTTGAAGAGCTCGAGATCTACTCGTTATGCTATTGCTCTTCAGCCTTTCCATTTCACGGTGCGAGCTATCCGTGGTTCGGATAATGTGATGGCGGACATATTGTCTAGATGCCCACATGATTCCAGTTAAATCTTGTGTCCTAGTTTTTCCTGATATACTTTCAGACTTAGGTCTGTCCTTAATATCATAATATGTTGTAATACAAATGTATTTGGATGATGTTTAGATAATTTAACAAATTTCATTTTGTCCATCCATCAGTGATATGTTGCTAAAATAGCATTGACATTTGTATATTGCTATGATTATATTATTTAGTAATGTTTGATATATGATTGATATTGCCAGCAACTTAGGTTTCTTGAATGGTATCCCTTAGTTTGTTTGGCTTAAAGGAAATATTTTCTCCTATGTTGAGAGATGATTTGTATTCTCTTCAGACGCCTTATTTATGCGTCTATTGTACCTGATATTAGGTTCAGTTGTTGCATGAGCACAGAAGTGATACTGGTGCTATCTTGCTCATGGACATATTAAAAAAAAAATTTCATTACAGGGGGGTGGTAGTAATGTTGCTGTCATTTTCGACGGAGTCATCTGTCAAGTTATTTGCCTATGTTTTATCATAAGTATAATTGTGTCTTTACCTGCGATGTCAGGTTGATTAGGGGTTGTCTTCCCTTGTTTATTCATTCATTGTGTTTTGACCTTTAGGGTCAAAGGTTGACAGTTCGGGCGTGGGCCTATGGGAGGGTTTTTAAGCGGGGGAGTTATACTTCCGGCAAGCCGGGAAGGTCCTGTTTTTCTGAAGGGACCAAGAGTCCATTGTTTTTTCGGGGAGAATCTTCGAAGTAACTGCTATGGCAGTTTTCCCCAGTGAATCTCTGTGCGTCGGGATGACGACAGAATTCCTTGTTATGTTCTGAGGATTCATTTTCCAGGTAATACCGACCTTTATGCATTATTACGCTTTTCGGTGGCAGAACATGTAAAAGGATTACTTAGTGTGAACTGCAGCTCACCGATCCTCCCTTTGCAGAACTTATATTTTGTGCTCGAGGTAGCCATCCAAGACTGTTAGTCTTTATATTGTCCAGAAATCCAGTGACGAAGATATATTGTGGGAACCGCAGATTGGCGGGATTTATGTCTACAATAAGCATTACTGCAGGGTTGATGATAACCTATTTAACAGAAGTACACAGCCGACGTCAGAACGAGGCCTGTGCTTTCGGCTATTATACTACAGCCTGATAATGTGCAATTGGCGGGGAATGCCAAGTTGCACCTATGTGTCAAAGTGACTAAGGCATCTGACGCGTTTAGTCAGAGATGCCGAGGGCGACGCTACGAACTGTCATTATTGAAGAACTTTGCTATTGACCATGCACGTCTACTCTGATGTTTACCTTTTTGAATGCCAAATGTATACCTATCGATTTCAGGTCAGCATGACCTTGTTACACTGACTGTTCCTGTTGATACTATGTGTGTTCTCGTCAATAAATGTCTTGAAACATGCCTGCAGTGTCCAAGCATCCTTGACTACTGCATGTGAGAGTATGGGTTGCAGGGTCTTCATATATACGAGCCTAAACACATTCGCGCCTTCATTCGCACCCACACTCAGTTCATCATACGCTCGCACTACACATCTAACAACAAGTATACTGTCTTGGGCCAGTGATCACCTCAACAAGAGAAAAAGACAGTTACACTAATCTATCAGTAATACAGGAAGAAGAATCTTCTTTTCCTGAGGTACAGATGTCTTTACCTGTACCGGTATTACAATCTACGGAATCTTTGCAGGATGTAACCATCTCTTCTTTGGTTACACCGCAACAGCATCATCAGATTGCTGATCTCTTACAATCATTTCCAGATTGTTAAACAACGTACCTGGTCACACATCGGTAATTAGTCACGATCTAATCAGAATGATGATACACCAATTCGTGTACATCCTTATTCTGTCCCATTACAGTTTCTCAGCAAAACGACTCAGGAACTTGAGCAGATGTTGTCTTTAGGTATTATTGAGACTAGTACCTCTCCATTTTCATCACCTTTAGTCATTGTCCGAAAGAAGGACAACAACACTTGTTTATGCGTTGACTATAGGAAACTAAACGCTCAGACCGTAGCTGACAGCGAACCACATCCCATTCTTGACGACTTACTTCCTCGTCTATCCAATGCAACACTTTTCACAAAGATAGACCTAACTAAAGGTTATTGGCAGATACCACTAACCAAAAAGGCCAAACATTACACAGCGTTTTCCACTCCACAAGGTCTTTACCAGTGGAATGTGATGCCTTTTGGGCTTATGAACGCTCCGGCTACCTTTATTCGCATGATGCGAAAAATTTTATCTGGTAGACCAGACATCATTACATACATTGACGACATATGTTTATTTAGTTCGTCATTTGAGGAACGTTTTTCGGGGCTTAGATGTGTTTTAGAAATATTAAGAGAAAACCACTTAACCGCTAAACCTACGAAAATACAAATAGCGTTTCAGGAGATAACCTTCCTGGGACATATTATTGGGGCTGGACGTATTCAAACTGTTCCCAGTACGGTATCTAAAATTTTTAATTTATCGGTTCTTCAAACGAAGAAACAGGTTAAGAGTTTATTAGGGTTGGTCCAATACTACAGTAGATTTGTACCTAACTTATCATCCATCACGGCTGTCTTGTCATCATTGTTAAAAAAGACATGTCGTTGAAGGTAAAAAGGACTGACGAATGCGACAAAATTGTTCGCAAGATATTGACAATATTTTCAAATCCACCAATTTTGAGATTACCAGATGCTTCTAAAAAGTTTCTTCTTCGTACAGATGCCAGTAATTACGGTATCGGAGCTTGTTTGCTTCAATATCACGACGATATACTTAATCCATCTATGTATATATTACGAAAACTTAAGTTGCCTGAAACAAGATACTCTATAGTGGACAAGGAGCTGCTGGCAGTAGTTTGGGCAATCACTAAACTTGAAAAATTTCTGTTGGGCGCACCCTTCGTAATCCAAACAGATCAGAAGTCGGTGGCATCGTCACGTTGCTCTAACCACAAAAGCCCCAAACTCGCCAGATTTGCTATTCTGTTACAACCTTACGACTTTGTCATCGAAGCCATACCGGGACCAGAAAATATAATGGCTGATGTACTTTCGAGATACCCTACTGAAGTCGAATAATAATTGTCCACAATTTCAAAAAAGTTAAAGACTGAACAAGATTGACTGTGGAACTATGATGTATTTCTGCGATGAAAATGATATGAACTACAAGGTACCTACATATGGAACGACACTTCGAATAATTTGCAGTGAATCAACCAATATGTACAATCAAAGAAAGAAATTGTTTATAACAAGAAACGTATTTCGATGGTTCGTTTTTAAGGTTTGGACTTTGGTTAGTGTCCATTCGTTCTACAACTCGTTACGATATAGTCGGGAAGAATCTCTGAATCCAGGCTGGACAAATAACGTTATGCTACAGAAATTGAAATGACTAATTCAACACGATGAAAGTTTACATTCATTCAGGAACGAAACATCGTTCAACAGTATTAACTTTCTTCTCCATTGGAACTTTCAGTAAATTCGCAAAGGAAATAACGACGGCTGGATCTTCATGTCCGACATTATTAAGTTTAATAGTTATTAAATTAATAAAGAATAAAATAAAGGTGAAGTGTGATAAGAAAAAAAATGAAATGTATAAAAGAAAGAAAAGATGAAACAAAATAATATCACACAATTCAATACTCTAAATATTTTATTTATGAATGTTATAGATATTATATGAAATTAGTTAAGATGTTTACATAAAATGTATGAATATTCTTTCAGTTTTATTAATTCAATAAGTTAATTAATTAGCAATTACTCGATACGCATAATTAGTTTTAAACACACATAACTAAATTAATTTATACTTTATCTTTTTCTTTATTTTTCTTGTCCTTACTTCTCAATTCTTTTAATATGACACTATCTCTCAGTTTATTTAATTAGATGTTAATTAATTAATACCCTACATGCATACTATGATTAATTAGATTAATATTAATTAGTTGGAATAATTTTTTTACATAACACTTCATTATTTAGTCACGACAGACTTTAATTTAAATTATTTAGCGACGGTTGACACTTCTTTGGTTAATATAATATCCATGTATAACATGACTGTTAGTATATTACATGATTAGTATGATATCTACATGACCGCGACACTGTTCTAGACAGAACATCGTAGGCCATATGTCGGGTTTTTGTTAAATTTTTGAGATGTGTGAGTAAGATAGTTCAAAAAAATCTATCTAATAGATTTTTTCCTCGTCGGGCAGGGAATTGTTACAGTGTTTTTATTGTGACGTGTTAGCGTCGATAAGGTCACGCTTCGTGATTTAGATACCGGACTTTTTTACGTTGTCCGTCAAGCCGAGAAGACGTGTCTAACCTCCTTCCAGGGATAGGCTTTGCTAACAGCCGTATTTATGTAAATTGATATAAGGACTCAGGGTCAGTCCAGATGATATTATACAGGAGGAATTTATAAGGTTGGTGATTAACCTGAGTTACGGAAGGATAGTTGATAAATTGTTTGATTTATATTCGTCAAAACTCATGCGCTCATTTCTGGCTGTCTGGATCACAGCAGCGCACGTACACAGCCATGATGTTCTGTTGACATGAATTCGATATGACACGGACGGATAAGAATATGTACTAATTGTAATTCAAATGTCAATTGTATGTTTTGCTATGACCAATGTTCATGATGTCGTCAGATGTTTTATCATAATAAATTGTCTCCTGTGGACTCGCAATACCCTTGGACTTATCAAATCAATATTATTAACTTGTTGATCATTTCTACTCCAGCATTCGCGTACTATACTATTGAAGCACGATGATCAATTTATGAATGGGAAATAAGAAATTTCAATACATACCCATAATTTTGAACATTCTTTATTGAATATAATAATTTGGAAATTAAGATGCAAGGACAAACTAACTCAGCAAAAGAACACTGCAACAAACCGCCTGCAACAACTAGCTGCAATAAGGATGTGTTATACGTTTACATGCCACCCTCACATATTTTGATGACACTGACTGACAGTTTAATACACAATTGTTTTACATGTGATAAAGTAAATGATGATAAGCCAATGCCAAAGAACATTGACTGCCCTGATATTAGCAGCTGACATAGAAGAAAAGAGAGAAATAAATCAACACATCAGAGGGAACAACAAGCTTTTGTTCATCCTTCCTCTGCCAGTCATACCCCCTGTAAGCATAATATCTGCACATGACAGCTATGCAGATGACACCCCAACAGTATTATGTTGATACTGTATAAGCATTTGTATATGCTGACACCAGATTGAACACCCCCATTATCGGATGTTACCACTGATGGCACATGAGAGGAAGAAGAACTGTTTATTATGATGAAGATGCCATTTTCTATTATAGTGAAACTTTATGTTAACACAACTGATGCTTTGTTATGCGGTTTATGCATAAATGCCCCACATTCGTATGGCATAATGAAAAATTTAGTCTTTCGTGGCTTCGAGATAAGACAGGATAAAATAGAAAACTTTGTGGATTCTATGGACATAGAACAAATCGGAGCAATATGATTGCTGTATATGAGAAGCAATGGGTGGGTTTAAAAAAAATCGAAAAAAGGTGATTCGTCTTACGAGGACAAAAGACAAAGAAAGTAGTCTACGTTACGGCCACAAGGCCTTCGTCAGGAAAAGAAAGAAAGTGAAGGCTAGATAGGAGACATAAGAACTTAAAGAAATATAAAAATAAATAAAAATAATAATAAAAATAAAATCTAGGTACTTCCCTGAAGGCGAAGCATGGCTGAAAAGGAAGTGACTTCTGACCCCGGAAGTACACAATACATACTAAGAAGCTAAAAACTAAAAAACGAAACTGAACAAAAAACTACCCAAATATGATAAAAGTGGGGACTGGAAATAGAAGACGACAGAATAAGTAGGAGATAAATGAATATGAAATAAAAAATCAAGACAAATTAGAAAACGTGTACATCCATACATATTATGGAGGATGGCATAAAAATAGAAGAATAGGATAAGAGTGGAAAGAGTTCAAATAGAGCAAGAGAGGAAAGGGTGACCTCAGACAAAGGTGTGGAAAGTGTTGAGACCGGCTGGTTTTAGACACCCCATGCGGTGGATAAGACGGTTCTCAAGCTGTTCTCGACTGGCAGTGTCAGAGGAGCAGGATCGGATCGCAGTGACCTGGATGTCGATGGGACCCTGGTGGTCAGGACTATTGAAGTGTGTGGCAACTGGTGTGGACTTTTGCTGAGAGATGTCATTTAAGTGCTGGCTGAATCTGTCCCCAAGTCGTTTGCCTGTTTGGCCAATATAGGTTTTGCAGCAACGTTTACATATGATCGTATAAATGACATTACGCGATTCACACGTGAAGCTACTAGTGATGGTGTACGTAGCCTTAGGAAAGGACACCTTCTGGGTTGAGATGACATACTTGCACGTGTTGCATCGTGTCCGACCACAGGGTAGTGTGCCAAAGTGAGTGGCATTCTCCTTTGGGAGACGGCTGTGAACAAGAAGATCCTTCAAGTTCTTGTCGCGTCTATATGCCACCAAAGGTGCTTCACCGAATACTGCTTGGGTCGCAGGCTCTGCTTGGAGGATAGGGAGGTGGCGGAAAAGGATCCGTTGGACAGCAGTGCTGTGAGGGTGATGGGTCAAGATTAATTTGACTCTATCTGAAGTATATGAGAACCATATGAGTATGGATTATCATTGGACAAGAGACAAATGGATTATGATAATCCTATGGAATCAAAGGTATTAAGGACACAATGGAGATTAAATTAAAAAATAATTGAATGCTGATGCACCCAGAAAATAATGGACAAATAATATACCCATATACGAGGATTTTTGCCCAATGTTTGTTTTATGAATATTGTTGTAAATATGTATAACAATTGCTTACCACTAGATACTGACTAACCACTTTCACAATACTGGTGATACTATGATCTTTCAATAGACTTACAAAAAAAAAAGATATACTGGAGGGTCATATATGACTGATGAATTTTGACAGACTGAGGTCTGATCGCCTTTATGATACAGAGGCTGAATAATGTTATCCCAAGGACGGACGTGTCACAGATATACGATGGATATATAATTTAAAAAAAATAAAGAATACCTGGATTGGAAATACATGTAGACGAGTCATGGATACCAAAATACATAAACCCTCATGCCCCACACCTACCAATGACTTAGGAAATACTGAATAAGTTACCCATCTGGCTGTAGTCAGCAGATGTAATAAACACCACATGGTTCTGACAAACCTTCGACCTACGAAGGCAGAACTGGTGTTGACAAAATGCAAAAACTGTAAAATAACATTTTTGTTGTATATTGTTACCAAATTAAGACGTTTGAGTTGATGGTTTTAAATGTAGTTGTTTGATGTGTTGTTGAGAAATATTGATAGATATAGTTCATAAGGATCACTAATGATGTATGTCTTGAGATAACAGGAGGACTAGACAGGATCCCCATAGAATAAATGATCTAGAGCACCATACTGACAAATTAGACTATTGGAAAAAGAAAATAGTAAACCATATACAAGGATGCCTGTAGAGCCGTTTTCGTAGGCCTCTACAGTCCTTTACAGATGAGGGTAGTCTCATATTATTATCTGGAGACACCTCACTAGTCGCTATCTGGACCCAGGAGTATGCTGTCAGCCTCCAGATTCAGCAAAGCTCAGACCAGGTGCTGCTCAATAACTTTAGGACCACAGTCGCTGAAACAAGAAGGTTGTACCTCCTATTTCAT
>JAMPIV010003207.1:0-212879 GCA_024509875.1 Oreohelix idahoensis | reverse complement strand
GCCCTCTTGCACTTCACCTCAAAAGCTTGCTCACACTCCTCGCGCATGTGTAGAGATATTAGATAGAGAGTGCCCTCAGAATCCGCGGCCTAGATCACTATACTTTGCAGATTTGACCCTATTGTTTGCTCGTTCCAATCACGGAGCTTTCAAAATGCGTTAGTTCCAATCATTATAACCTGACTGGATGATGATGAATGGCCCGCCCACTTATCGGACTGATTCGAGATTTTCTTGATAACTCTATGGATTCATCCCCTGCGGTCCAGGTTGGTTACCGCCATTCCCATTTCATTTTGCACAGTCAAGATGTGACGTTGCTGACGCTACTGATTTACTCAGTTTGGGGTTGCTGGCTTTCCTGCTCTCAGTAAAGTTTGTATTTGCGAGTGCTCGGCCTGACTTTGCTATTCGCTTCATCCTTGCTAGGTCTATGGTCGCAGCACAGATAACATTGGCACTTTGTTTGTGGGCCTCGTGTATCGCCTTGCCCTAATGTGGCCACCTTGCAGGATGAAAGCATGTTGGTCAAGTGTTTGCTTTCCTGGCATAGGGGGCACTGTTCATCATCCGACCTTCTCCAGCTCACAAGGTTTGTGGCCGATGGCAGATCATACATTGATCTATTATAATAGCTGAGGCTAAGAGGTTCCATATGCCATATATCATTTCCATGTCAAAGGACCTTTGCCAGCGCTCCTTTCCCATTGTAGTCATTGGCCTTGTTGAGGACCGGCTACCCACCGCTTTTTGCACATCTATATTCCTTCTCAGCTCCTCGTATCTTCCTGAAACTACCATGTTCTATGCACTCCCTGCTTTGATGCCTTGAAACCCAACAGCGGATGTCTCCCCTAGGCCAAATCCCCATCTATTCGTATGTGTTGTATCCGATTACCTCCCTTAGCTTGACGCGACTCTATGGACCAGCATCAACCGTCTTCTACCTCTTTCCACTTCCTCCCTGTTTTCAGTGTGGAGAGTCTGAATGTTGAATGGACTTTAAACCACGTCATCTGCTGGACTCGCTGCCAGCATACATCTTGAGCCGTAACCTTGTCATCTGCTGACTCGTGGCAGGCATCATCTTGAGCCTCGCCTTTCCCACTTTGTACTCTTCAACCAAGCTGACTTGAAGGGAAGAGCAAGTTTTGACTCTTTGCAGTACTAGTGGACTACGTTTGAAAGACCTTGGTGGTAACCACTAAGCTAATTTCCTCATTGAAAACTTGTTGATCTTCTGCTCTAAAGCTTCCTCTGTACTGGGTGCTTAATTTCATTTTTATAAAGCCTGAGCCACACTGCAAACTTAGGTTAATCATACCCTGATACTTGGAGGAACCACAGTTTGCAATTTTCCTAGGAGTCCCTGCAGTGGCCTATGATCTGTAGCCCTCCTGTCTCGCAAATTTCTCATTGTTCTGTTGCCACTGCGCTACGAGTCTATTAATGATGCATCGTACACCCTGCCACAAGACTTTTAACATGTTCCTCACATGGACCGTTTGTGCGATTTCCTTTAGATTGAGGAACCATGAATATGACCCTCCGCTATATTCCCTTTTCCTGACTGATTAGGCTTTCTCGACTTCTTGGTTATGAAGCTCATTTCTTGCACAGCTGGACTAGTTCATTCAGGGCGTGCTATCATCATTTCGGGCCTGATGTTCATTCTAGATTAGTCAGAATTGTTGTTGTCATCCATGACATGCATCTGCGCTTTGGAGTCCTAGCACATTCCTTCTAGCCGCACATGAGGATCACCCCTTGCATAAGCTAATCACACGAATAGTAATAACACCAGAGGTTACTTAAGGTACCCCAATTCATGGGGCTGGGTTGGACCCCGGAAGCCCGTTTTGCGCTCTAAAAAATCCTACTTCAAACTCGGCGGATTGAACCATGGGCTAACGAGCTATGCTCAGGAAGTCCACATGTCAGTGATATGCTTGATTATGTGCTCAGAGGGTTAAGGGTGATTAAGGTGGCAGAAAAACACTTTGATCGGACGATGGGCGACTTATTTCTGGATGGTCAGACTTGGCATCATTGGTTGTAGCGCTCTTGTATAGAGTTTTCCTATCATCAGTATATTGGTCTATCCAATTTATAATTATAAGGTGTGAAATCTTTACAGCCTTGGGTTTCAAGTCATATGGCTTGTGCTTTCTGTGGTGTTTTTTAATATCTTTTTTCCATGTTTCTGCTTCAAACATGTAAAACAGTTCTGCTGCAGGTGAAGTACTTTTGGAAAAACTGATGGTCCAGCATCCATCATGGTTCTTTTATATTCTGGACATGCAAGCCTTATATAAACCGGACAGAACACAGTGTACATGATGGTTGGGCCACGTCCTCAGAAGAGGGACCCTGATGGCCATCACAGAGAAGAGCTATGACATGGACCCTCTGAAGGACAAGCGAAAAGAGGCGGCTGACAACCAACCAAAACTTGGGCGGAGGAGAACACTTTGGAGGCAGAGATGCAAAGAATGAACCAGAAGCTGGGGCATTGGCATGAAGGATGGCCGCCCCGGCCTGACCGCCTGAACAAAGTCGGAAAAAGTGTTGTTGCTGACCTACAACGGACATCAAAAGGGATTGTGATGGCCCACTGACTTGCTTTGATCAGTTGGCGACCTAAGGGATCTGAAGAAGAAGACCATGTTTGTCCTAGGTTTGAACGGGGCCACGCTCTTAACCAAAACACAGGCACAAATTTTTATCTTTTATTTTTTTAAAATGTACTTTAGAAAAACTGCACCTGTGTTGGATATTAAGTATTCTTGAATTAACTGGCCATCTATCTTGATTTTACACTAATTTTTTTTTTCATCTCTTTTCAAGGTTGGTGAGATGGACGTGAACCATCTATTTACCGACTCTCGGTAGTTAACATTTTTCTAATAAGAACCCAGGATAAGATGTAATCACGTATTAACTCCTGGAGAGATCATATGTATGTGACTTCTTCAAAGATACAAAAGTGAATATCCAAAATTGACCAATGACCAAACACATATTTGCTTAAATTATCTTCTTTGCAAAACTTTTTAACTGGATTTTCTTAACCTTACTTGATTCTTCAATATCTGACTTATTTTTTGCTTTGTCAATACTTATACGCTGGATATTTTACTGTCCATGCTAGGATTTTTCATCATCCTGGACTTAACATCCTTCCACATTTTTAATTACATTATAGCTAGAAATTTACCATTTGGTAAGATTCTTCAACATCTGACTTATTTTTTACACTTGATACGGCACACACACACAAGGACAAACTTATCTATCGCTTTCAGAGACTACATAGCTGATATAAGCAATTTGTCTAAAGTTATTTATACCTTTATCAAATAAAACATTCTGCCCGGCGTGGGGATCGTAACCATAGTTATCTCCGGTATTATCGCGCTGTTTTATCGGTGCATCAGATTGGACTCAGAGTGGTCTAGACGCGATGGTCTCTCGCGGCAAACGGTATCCAGGTTTGCACTATACCAGTACTGAAAAGCTCTAGTCTACCAAGCTGTAATTGGGTACCTGACCCTGCCTTTTTTAGTTACGGGAAGGAACTAAGGAGGCCGAGGAAGAGGACTGGTATACCTCCCCACCTCTCGATGTGTGGAAAACCTTAGTATGGTGATGTCTCCTAACAATTTCACTCCCCTACTTGCAGTATCTCTGCTCATGGGGACCTACCCGTTAACTTTTTAATAAAGACTTAACAAGTAGCATTAAAGAAACTAAGCTAATATCTGTTCTTGCAAATGGTTGGGAGACCAGCAATGACAAGAGACACAGGATGTCATGGAAAAGATTCTTCTAGGGGATGGGCACAGGGCGGGAGGACTTGGCACACAATTTGTTGAAGGCCTCTTATGATCCCTGGGCAGAGCGGAAGGGTGATGTAATGAATTTAAAATGTGATGATGAACTGAGCTGTGATGAAACTTTGACCACCAGAATATTCTCAAGTCAAGGGAGAAAGAACGTATTCAAGTAAGAAATTTATGGGATTTATGACAACTATACGACGTTGTTATTATTTGTCCAATATTTTCTGAGTTGATGATGAATAGTGTAAGCATATGTTGCTTGGAAGGAATATGGGTAAAATTTAGGCCAAAGAAGACGGGAAGATGGTCTGTGTATACCTCTCCCAACTATTGTTGTTCCAGTATTGACTTATGGCTTAGTGAGTCATGGTGCAATGACTGCAAACCACAACAGCTCAGCTCCACCAGACCTCAGAACATGATGTAATCTGAGGCAGAAGTTAGTTGATCGTAATAACAATAGACATGGTGCTGCAAACCTGGACGATACGGGTAATACCCTCAAAAACTCTTGCCCCTGTAGACCCCAAGTTGGAACCAGTACCTCAGTAAAACAATTGTCTGGACAATGGTCTGCAAAATTGGGACGACGAAGCTCGGCTACCATGACACAACTTATGCGGGAAGAAACCCAAGGAACAAGGGTATCCCATGAATGATCAGCAGTTAGCGAGCAAGGAACACACATTAGACATCATCTTTGAAGGACCCCGGAGGATTGGATTGGGAACCAGGCCAGGCAAAGAAGGACAAGCTCCAGATAGGATTAGAATGGCACTATCTGAGGAAAAACCTCTAACACCCCAGGGTAGATGCAGGAACTGACCCAAGTAAGTGCAGAAATAATCAAATCCATATTTAAGGAAAAGTGACAAAGTGTGAAGCTAACGTGTTGTCTGAGATACAAAGCAGCATGGTGTACCATAGGAATCAACAAATCCATTCACCAGAATATCCGACCCTCACTAAATAAAAGAACCCAAACGTCTATGGAAAGTCACCCCCGAACAGCCACAATCTGTAAACATTTACATTTGTGCTGCGTTTTACACTGTGATTCGTCCATTTACCCACCCAGTTTGGTGGGAGTAATTGTTCTCATTGCTGCAAGAACCTCATTTTCCTCTATTTCTCCTTACACTTGACCCCCCGTCCTTCCCTACGCATCATTTCCAGGTTCAGTCCCATCTATTAACCTCGTAAACATAATCGCAGGACCTTGTTTTGATTTACTTTAAAACACCATATTTTATTTGTATTCCTCTAGACATCTTCCATTTTTAAAAATTGTTGGCTGCATTTAAACGTTAGAATAGTTTTTTTTTAATCAGAGATTTTGATATAATTTTATTATCCGTTTATTCTCATTAGTCAGTATAAAATGTAAGAGACATATTTTTGTGCCTGTCAACAACCAACAATTAGAATTTTTCACTAGCTATGCTCTGTTCCTCTACAAACCCAGGGTAGAAGAGGAACGACTAAGTAAGGTAGGAGCAAGCACTGGCACACAACCCCGACCGAAGTTCTCAGAAGAGACAATGAAAGAATAGGCTTTACTGATGCCTCAGGCATTTCGTGTGCCAAGATGACTAGTAAGGAGCTTGTGCACTGGGTCGCAACTGGCAACCTCAATCACATAACAACACCATTGCCACAGAAACTACTGTGCGTGTCAATGCTTGGCACAGGCTTCCTGTGGCTTCATTCATGCTCTGTAGGGAGCACAAAGGAAACAAAAAAAAAATGGGCTGACTGACACACTTGAACATATTTATTCTAAATCACAAGAACAGACAGGCACATAATGACTTATCTTTCCTAATATAAAGAACTGGGACCATGGCGGCAACATTCACAGGTGTATTTGGAGGCTGGCCGTGTGTTTTTTTTTTTTTCTGGGCTTATCCGATACATTTTTTCAAATATGTGCTCTTTGGCTCTGAACTTTTTTTTGGAGGTTTGTTTTGTGCTTATAAACGTTAAATTACATACTTATCTTGAAGGATGTTTATATATTTTTTTAAACACATTGGCGGGGGAGAAGGAATGAATCACACCAACTTTATTTTCAAAGGGTTTTGGGCCACACAGGCCATGTCTGACATTTCTGCCCTTTCCTCTCTCTGTCATCTTCGCCACACTGTACCCTTTTCAATCGCACATTGTATTTTGTGCAGTATTTAGGCAAGAAAGGTAAAATAATAGCACCACATTTATTATATCTAATCATAATCACAAATCTAAGTAAGGTTTTTAAAAAAACATAAAATGTAAGTAATGAAATAAAAACAAAACCAGAAAAGACAAACGAAACAAAATTTACAAACCATTCATTTCAGTAAATTAGACCAATCACTTGAAACACACAATCAGTTTTGGTGGCAAATTAATAAGAACTCGTGAAATATTGGAACAGCTGCTGTTGAATGACCTAAGGAACTTGGGTGTAAGAAATTGAGCTGAATATGACGATCAAGATTAATTGTTCGTAAAAAAAAAAAATGTAAAAAAAAATTAAAAAATTACTTTTGTGTCTGTAAAAAAAAATGAAAATTCACCTTTTTAACTCACAGAAGTATCGATTTAAAAAATCAACTTTTTAAAAAACAACTTTAGTCTCACATTTAGTGTGTCATGAACCATACTAGCTCGCCCCCTCAAAAAACCATTACCAGGGTGAAATGCACATAGTGAAGATTTTTAAAGAATTCCCTCAGCCATCGATGACAGTCCAACTCTTGGGTTAATTTTTCACAAGTTTAATTTTCCTCACTTCAACAATGACATCAGCAGAATAATCTGGAAACTTGACAATATCACAGAGCTGTATGTGACAAATACAGACTAAAAATTATTCATAACAAATATGTGATTATATAGCCTCTTTCTTCTCGTTGAAACAACATTAATACAGGTCTGTATTCTTGAATCCGAAATGTTCGGGGCCAGCTGTGTTTTGGAAATTTGATTTTTTTTGGTATCCAGATGTCGCACAAAGTAGCCGAAGTCACCAAACGTGTTTTTAAAATGGACCAAAATTGCCCAGTGTCTTAAAAAAAAAGTTAGATTTTTTATATATTTTCAGTTTTTCGAGTGTTTGGATTCAAGGATACCGACCTGTATTAACTAATCACACGTGAACTAAACAATCTCTAGCTCTCACTTTTATTACTTGAGGACAAGATATTCCCATGATACTGCGTCAATAAAGACATTCGGGACCAAAGACGCAGCAAGAGAGATGAAAGGTGCAAATATTGCAGCTTCGCTGTAAACGGACACAACGCAACCAACGTCCTTTTCAGGACGAACGAGGAAGAAGAAGAAATAAAGACATTCAGACACGATATTATTTTGAACAAATTATTTGATTGCACAGCTCCTCTTCTCAATCAAACCCCATTAATATTAGATAATCAAATGTGAACTGAGCAATGCCTCATCATCGCATAACTAAAGGAAATGCTGTTCCACACTGTCATCAGTAAGGACAACATACACAGAGAAATTACATATAACATTTTTGATTGTAACGCCTCTTTCTTCTGGTTCAAACAACATTAACACTGAATCATCACATGTGAATTGAACAGTGTTTCTCATCTCACTCACTTTCATAAATTGAGGAAAAGATATTCTGAAGATACAAAGACAATACAGACTAAAAATTATTGATTACTTACTTACTTAGTCGTTCCCCTTCTACCGTGAGGTGTAGAGGTTTGGAAGAGAGAGCGCCAGACTATCCTATCGGCTGTCTTCCTCCTGGCCTGGTTCCATTCTAGTCCTCGGTCCTTCAAAGATTGTCTAATGTTGTCCTCCCAGCGGACTCTGGGTCGTCCTCGGGGTCTGGATCCTTGGCTCTTTGTTTCCCATGCTTGTCGTGGTATCCGATCTTCTCCCATTCTGCAGACAAGGCCAAACCATCTTAATTGGGACTGTTCTACTTGGGTCTGCAGGGGGTAGGATTTAAGGCCTTGACGTATCGTCTGGTTGCGTACCATGTCTCTTCTTGTTACTTCAACCACCTTCCTCAGATACCTCATTTCTGAGGTTTGGATCTGGCTTTTATGGGTTGTAGTCATTGCCCATGACTCGCATCCATATGTCAAGACTAAAATTATTGATACTACTATTAAATCATCAAATGTGAGCTGAACACTGTCTCTCGATTCATTCTCTTTCATAAGTTAAGGAAAAGATATTCCAATGATACGACTACACAGACTAGAAAATATTTATAACAAATATGGGATGGCACAGCCTCGTTCTTCTGGTTTAAACAACATTAATACTAAATCATCAAATGTTGATTGAACAATGTTTCTTACCTCACTCTAGTTTATAACTCAAGGAAAAGATATTCTGATAATACAAAGAAAATACAGACTACAAATTATTTATAAATACTGTAAACAACATTAACCTTTAAAGTAGATGCTGAGCAATCATTATATCAGTGCCACACTTACACTCTTTAGGAAGTTCCTATCTTTAACTTGTTTAATAAATGGTATCCCAATCTATTGTGAAGCACAACGGGCTGATCACCCGTTTGCCAGTCACTTCGATTACGGAAACAACAGCAAATGGGTTGATTTGCTGTTGCCCTAAAGACGCCACTAGGCGTGATGGGAAACAATGGCAAAGAAAACCTATCTGCTGTTGCCCTAAGACGCCACTAGGCGTAATGGCCACTGACTGCTTTGACGGTCGGTGGCTAAGGACGGAAGAAGAAGAAGAAACAACATTAGGATTAAATGTGGAAATTGGACAGTCTCTCTCGTCTAGTTCATAACTCAAAGGAAAAGATATTCCCATGATGCAATGTCAATTAAAAACAATAAAGTTAACCCGAGAAATTTCTCTCCCAAAAGACATTCTGCTCTCAAATACAAATAACAAAAATGTTCACATGATTGTCTTTTCTTGAAAACCGAGCATAATTCACAATTTAAATATTCATACATTAAAAACTGAATTATCTGTGCTAATTTCACATCGAAATGAGGATGTCCTGAAAGAGGCCAAATCACAAATGAACCTTATTCCACATGTTAGAAAGTAGCAGTACACTTTCTTTTGGCATGTTATGAGAAGAGGAAAGCTGGGATACATCGTAACAACAGGTAAGATTAAAGGAAAAAGAGATATAGGAAGACAATGAGACCAGATGCTGGACAGTTTGACATCGCAGCATGGAAGGAGGTCAATAACAGAATTAATAAATTGTACTGGAGACTGGAAGTTGTGGAGAGACATGATGACCGGGCATGGTACTTAAGAGGAAGAATAATTTCACATCAAAATGTATAAAAAACTTTATTGATTCACCTCTTGTGATACACACTTTTCTCACACATCTTCATTGTCTTAAAAGTAATATACACTTAACTGTATGCATGGAGGTATATCTGGAATCATGCTTATATGCCCACCACCTAAGAACAATGCTACAGCATACATATGTGGAAATGAACCTCTGAGACTAATTACACCCTCATTGACTATAAATCATCCACACACTTCCTTGGATTTCCCCTGTGGTGAAACATGTTGAGAACCCAGCATTACACACTAAGCTTGGAGAAGTCACTTGAGCCCCAGACTTAATTATTTGGCTTTGACTTGGTTGTGTCTGCATGCAAGAGGATCTCACTATGGACCCAGTGATAGGCGGGGGAGCTGAGAAGTGGCTCTGTGCAGGACGGGGCAATTCCTTGGGACAGCCCAGAACAAGAGCACAGTATTTTAGCTCTGGATAGTTAGAGAGCCCCTTAGATGCCATGTGCTTCTTACTCCTAGCTTGGGACCAGATGTGACGATCCTTTAGATGCAAGCCAAGCCGGAGAAACTGCTGCGCTTGACTTCAACTCAGCACATTTTGGAATGGCAGAAAAGCCACAGGAAAAGCCTAGACCTACAGAGTAGGCCGCAAAAGAGTGAGAAGCTCAGCAGCCCTAGTTAAACAACAACAACAATTAACTGTCTTAATAATTTAATTATTATTACTGAAAATCAGAGTGGTTATAGCCCTCATTTTGAGCCTAAGCGACTTGGTTCAAAACCAGGTTGCATCACTCTCTGGTCTACCCAGCTGTAAAAATGGGTACTTGACTCAGCTCTTGCGCTGAGGAAGACAAAAGGCAGCAAGGAAGGGCACTGTTTACCCATATCGTAAAACTGAGACAAAGAATTATCACAGTTTCTAACTCTCCAAAGCCAGTAGCTGCTATGGGACAACCTTTACCTTTTATTATTATATCACCATCTCTATCGATACACTCCAGTCTACCCAGCTGAATATGGGTACCTGACTTTGCTTGAGTTAGGGAAGGAAAAGGCATTGACGAAGGGAGCTGGTCACCCCACCTCTCGATGCTGGACCTTGTTTCAGCAAATCAGATTCCGTGGCATATTTAGAAGGGATGGTGGAGAGGGTTAGGGCTTAAAAAATTTCCTAAATATACTGCTGCGTAGAATGATAATACAGTAGGGCCCCATAGATTGGCATTCTGCTAATGCAGCGGTTTTCATTTATATACATGTTCATTATATTTGACGCTTGTACTGCTCTTTTGGCATTTTTCAACATCACAGGCTCAGATGCTGAGTCCAGGAAAAGCTTTTCTTTAACTCTTTCCGTACGTAATTATTTTCAGCTCTGGACGGAATTATTTTTAAGCCCCAAAAATTTACACATACATAATTTACGTTTACTGACAATGTGTGTCTGTCTAATCATGAGTTAAGTATAACATATTATATATCAAATTAAAGTACATTGGATGAACAATATAAATCCATATGCCTTTCTAGCTAATTTTATGTTATGTTTATGTTATAACAGATAACGCACACGGAAAAAAAGATAACTGGAAATTTGGAACAAAAATTTTCGACTTACGTAAGGCTTGTAACATAAATTGTTATCACAATACAGTTTCACTGCTCTCTTTGTGCAGGTAATCCATTTAGAAACACAGAAAAAGTAAGAAAGTTATGATTGATCACAGTTTGTTCACTGTTCACATATTACTAACATATCCTGTGTGTTTTCGGCCATTATGGTGATACGACAAAACACGATTAAAGATGAAGATAAATGTGAAAAAAATCCCTTCAAACGCAAATAAAATACGTTGAAGCTTGTTGAAATTTGCCCAGTTTTGTGTTTACTTCCGTTCGAGATAAATTCCGGGCAGTATAAAATATCAGAATAGAAAAGAAACAACGAAATAAATCATCAGCGTCTTTTAAAAAGATCTTGCGGTCACAGCAGTCGGCCATTGCGTCTTTTAAAAGATCTTGCGTACGGAATCAGTTAATTTAAATTGCTGTATATTCATTTTAACTTTCCTATCGTTATTTTAAGGCTAGCTCACTTAACATAAGGTAGTGAAACAGCATGTTATTAGGATTCTATACGCCATTTGCAGGAGTTTTTAAAAAAAGGCTATGTTTCTGCTGTTCTTCCTGGTCGCGATTTCAGCAGGGGTCTGGAACCACTGTTTGATGAGCGGGAAGGCCCTTCCCTATTGCATAAACTTATGTTGTACTGAGGGAGACTGAGCACCTATGGGTTTGCCCGGAGTGCAATGATGTCGATTCTGTTCAACAATAACATGTTATGAGAAGAGGAAAAGTTGCATGTATGCAACACATATAATTAGAAAAATTATTTATAAATAGAATATTTAATTATAAAGGGTTTTATTAAAAAACAAACATGAATCTTTCTTAAAAAAAAGTTAGTTGCTTATCCTTTACAGGGACGTGGCAATCAACCCCCAGCTTTTATTGGCTGTTTTTTGTGATTTTTCTAGGCAATTTTTTATATTGTTCAGTAGTTTGCCTATTAGCTTTTTGAACGGTACAGCGCTTATATACCATTGTTAAAAAAATCCCACACAAAGCGATCAATGCTACAAAACTAAACTGCCTATAGCAGGTTTCGACCAAGGTATATCTGGATTATGAAACTGTGTTTCCTATCCATTTAGGCCACAGACGCCCGACATCAATCTTTCTTACGCACGTTTTGTAAATAAGGCTTTGTAGTGATAAGGTATAATATACAAAAAAGTACTGTGACTCACAAAACACTGGATACAAACTGCTTCAAACCCTCATAGCCAAACATTGTACATTTGATTCCGGCTAAACGACAGCCATAACCAAACATCAATTGCGTCTGTGATAATGGCATCCCTATGCAGCGACATAAAATGATTCATAAACTTGTCACTTGTCCACCCGTCGTCTCCAGAGGCTGCTGATAACCCCTCCCCTGGCCACAAATGTGTCCCCTAGCACCCCCAGACTATCAAATGACTTTGATGTCAGTAAGGGCTGAAGCCATGAATGTGCTATCCCTTACAGCGAGCTGCAGCACACAACATCGCCCCACGCACAAGATTAATACAGCACTGGAACCAACATGTATACACATGATAAGAACAAGGATACTATCAGGCAAAATAAATAACATCATTATTTTCTTGTTTGCTCTACAGTATTTTTCTTTCTTAACCTTGTCCCCTATATTTCTTGTCCTTGTTTTTCTTGTTTGTAACTGTGGCTGACGAAGGGAAGATACCCCTGAAACGTCCTGTGTTTTAGTATCGATTGTCTGTCTACCATTAATTTGTAAAACTGATTCAATACTGTTTTATTTTAATTATATATATTATTTTTTTAACGTATGCCTGCATATTACTCGAGGCGAAAATCTCCGGTTAATATGGTCTAACCTGAGACTGATTATACGTGAGTATCCTTGTTTCCCTGTACAATGACAGGTGTCCGTCTCGCCATTCAGGCAGATACTCGCTGATTTCGGAGGTACCCATTAGAGCTCAGGAGAGGGAAAATTTAAAAAAAGTCCATCATTTATCATGGAACCTCTCCTGCAGCTGGCCCCCTGCAAAGCCAAGCATTCACATGTTTCTTGTGTGGCCGTGGTTTCTGTGACATTATGTGTTACATGATGAGGTTGTTGGAAAGATACAAGGATGATATGGAAAAAAGGATTCTGTGACCGATTTTGTAGGTACCCATTAGAGCTGGGTCAGCGCAGAGGGAAAAAAAAAAATCTGCATGAATGAGAGAAACTATGACGGAAACAGGGGGGGGGGGGGGAGGGGGGGGGGGGGGGGGGGGGGGGAGGGGGGGGGGGGGATGGAATACATGAAATATTCTGTGGCAGACCATAGGGTAAAAACCAAGGATTATAAAAAAAAAATTTAAGTCATTGCTTTGACTATGATACTGACAGAAATAGGGGAAAACCCAAGGAATACAAAAAAAAGGTGAGCTTTGAAAATGATACTGAAAATAAAATTTGGCAAAACCAAGGAATACATAAAAAAAAAAAAATGCTTTGAAAATGATATTGACATAAACAGGGGAAAACCAAGGAATACAAAAAAAAAGATACTTTGACAATGATATTGACATAAACAGGGGAAAACCAAGGATTACAAAAAAAAAGATACTTTGACAATGATATTGACATAAACAGGGGAAAACCAAGGAATACATAAAAAAAAGATACTTTGACAATGATATTGACATAAACTGGGGAAAACCAAGGAATACATAAAAAAAAAAAATGCTTTGAAAATGATATTGACATAAACAGGGGAAAACCAAGGAATACATAACAAAAGATGCTTTGATAATGATACTGACTTAAAATGGGGTAAACCAAGGAATACATAAAAAAGATGCTTTGACATTGATACTGACATAAATAGGGGAAAGATAAATGAAAAGAAATAAGATGAATGGAAGCATGCACCTACGAGTAGCATAATAGCGCACAATCAACTGATGATATCGCTGTTTGTCAACGGTAACTTACCCATCTCTGCAAAGATTATAGAGACCCTCAACAGCTGCACTTGGGTTGGAATAGCCTTTAAACTTTGCAATATCCTTACTGATAAAAACAACATCAGCTTTATACATCACTGATTCTGAGGGGGAACAAATTAGTGAAATTGTTGACAGTGAACAAAATGTCAGCTTTACACTTCCCTGATTCTGTATGGGAAAATTAGTGAAATTGTTAACAATGAACAAAATGTCAGCTTTACATATCACTGATTCTGTGGGGGTGGGGGAGAGAAAATAAGTGAAATTGTTAACAATGAACAAAATGTCAGCTTTACATATCACTGATTCTGCAGGGAAAATTAGTGAAATTGTTAACAATGGACAAAATGTCAGCTTTACATATCACTGATTCTGCAGGGAAAAATTAGTGAAATTGTTAACAATGAACAAAATGTCAGCTTTACATATCACTAATTCTGCAGGGAACAAATAGTGAAATTGTTAACAATGAACACAATGTCAGCTTTACACATCACTGATTCTGTAGTGAAAATTAATACATTAAAATCTCTGAATGAAAAAAGCAGAGTGACGACACCTGAACAATAATTACACACTGTGAAATTTTCCTAAGAAACCAGCAAACAAGAATATTACAGGCACCTAGAAACAGAGTACTCAAGATATCTAGAAGTAGAATGAAGCCAGTGTATAAAGGATGCTTACTACTTATATCAGAAGTAAGCAATCCACTTTCTTTGGACTTGTTATGAGAAGCGGAAAGCTGAATTACGTTGTAAATATGTACAGGAAAGACTGAAGGAAAAAAATCCCACCTTAACTGGGGATCAAACCATGGACCACCGAGCTAGGAAGCCAGTGCACTCACCACTGCGCTACCACAGATCCATGTGGCTTGGAAAGAACTGATAAATAGTACTGATGACAGAAGGTTGTGGAGAAACGTTATCACCTAAGCCAGTTGGTAATGTAACTGGAAGAAAAAGAATACTTTAAGGATTCCCCTACCCACTTTGTGGAATGAGATGTATCTTTTACACTGCCTTAACTGAGAGAGCAGTTGGACATTTCACTTGGGATGGACATCAGAACCAGTGCTTTACATTTGCACCGGGATTACCCCAGGTTTCTCCATTATCACCGGTGCTGTTTAACATCTATACAGCAAAAACAGCTGCAATCCAACCAACAGGTTTGGGACGAACCTGCCATAGCAGAGGTCCTAACTTTTGCCGATGGACTTGCTCATTTACAGGAAATGGTTCATATAGACATGAAATAGTTAAAAGCATACAAGAGACACTTCAAGTAGTTTCTAAATGGTTCGACAAAACCAGCTCCAAGGTCAATCTTAACAAAGCCTGTGTGCTTTGGTGCTCCTTGAATAACTCCATATTGAAAGCAGATCTTCCAGTGACACTACTCTCAGTGGACAGAAAATTGAAAGGCAAACAAGTCGAAATACCTTGGAGTAACATTCGATCATGGGCTATCATAATAAAGCACCATGTTGATCAATCATACAGAAGTGCAAGAGAGGTCTGGCAGCCCTAAAAAAACAATGGCGCAGCGCACTGGAGCAGAGACTACTGTTTCTCCTGTATCATCAGCTGGTCTTGTCTGTAATCGAGTATGGCCTAGGAATACTCACGCTGTCAATATCACAGTGTGAATGACTGGAACACATTCAAAACAAAGGGATGCGTATAGTCTTGGGCTGCATTGCAAGATACCCCTATTGTGATGATGCAGCATATGCTTGGATTGCTGTCAGTTAGATCCAGATATACGATGGCCCAAGGTAAAAGTGAATTTGCGTGTACCCACAGAAAAAAGGCATACCGTGCATGGGAACATAGCTGACAACAAACGGAGCGAGAATAAAGAGGGGGATGTCATGGATGGCACAGGCGGAGGAGACTATTAGACAGGTGACCCCAGTTGAAAGTATATTCAAGGGAGAAGAGTGGAGTAAGTCACATGAGAGCTGGATGAACTACCAGCAAGTCGTCATCAGCCTTGGTAGAGAATACAGAACTTGGGCCAATGGGAGAGCAAAGCTGGAAGTTGATCAGCTTATAAATGATAATGATGGGATGATGCTTGCCATTGTGTACACTGATGGGTCTGTAATCTGTGGTAATAAATCAGGGTGGGCTTCTCTGCTAGAGCAAAGGGCAGAACTTGTCGCTGAAAAATAGCGGGGCTTACATGATAACAACCTCGAGCATGAGAATGGAGGTAGAGGCAGTTACTGCTGCCTTAAGATGGCTGTCTGAGACTTTATTAACAAAGGCAGTTATTGTATCAGACTCACAATCCATGCTTCGAAAGGTCCAAAATGGAATGCTCCGACATGAATGGAAAACCTCCATAGAAGCATAGAAACTTCAAGAACTGATATGGATCTACTGTCCTGGTCATGCCGGGGTACATGGCAATGAAAGAATCGACAGACTAGCTTCAAGAGCACCCATAAAAGGATCACTGGCCATGGATAAGGAAGAAATACTGAGGGCGATTCATGTTCGTCTATTAGAAAATGACACTGCAATCGATGAATCATCAAGGCTAAGATTGCTGGAATTCGGCATCAAATGTAAGACCAGCAGGGATGGACATATGAGAGGACGCATCTGCCGTATATACAACCAGTGCGCAACAGGAACAATTAGCATTCATACCCTTCAACATTTGCTGCGGGAGACTGAGCACCTATGGGTTTGTCCGGAGTGCAATGACGTCGATTCTGATTAACAATAACACTGTGTACATTACTTTTGTGTTTAAAACAAAGTGTCCTGTTCAACCCTTGATGGGTTATAATTAGGACATATAGTGTAACAAATTCAAGACAATAAAATCAGATTTCCGATATCTAAATATAGTATCTTCTTCTGCCCTCCCCGCAATCTAAATATAGAAAATTGTGTGAATGTATTTGTGTGTGCACTCCCTTTTGTGTACACACTTTTACATGTGTACATACTTTTACACTGTGTACATACTTTTATACTTTTACACAGTGCACATACATTTACACTGTGTACATACTTTTACACTGTGTATGCACTTTTACACTGTGTACATACTTTTACAGAGTATGCACTTTTACACAGTGTACATACTTTTACACTGTGTATGTACTTTTACACTGTGTACATACTTTTACACTGTGTACATACTTTTACACTGTGTACATACATTTAGAGTGCTGGTCTTTCGCGGCAAAGGCGCCGGGTTCGAATCACCGTACTGACACGCTCCAGTCTACCCAGCTGTAAATGGATACCTGACACTACTCTTAGAGTTAAAGAAGGAAAAGGCAGTGAGGAAGGGAACTGGTCACCCCCCTCACCTCTCTAAGCTGGACCTAGTATGGTGAAGTCTCTGACACTTCACTCCCCTACGGCAGTATCTGCTATGGGACTACCTTTTGACACACTTTTACACTGTGTACAATACTTCTTGGCAGACGCGAACATCAAGAAATATGAGGTGTCTCCTGTGTGCCCCCAAGCCAACTTTGCCCACACTCCACAAAGAGGCAGTAGATCCAAAAAGAGTTGAGGGAACCCAAACTTCAATCAGCTCACCAAGGAGCACAAACCTTCAAGTAACACATGCCAAGTCCTCCTGTCATGTGACGTCATCTCAAGTTCTTACACATCATTGTCATTTCTGTCTCCACTTCTCTTCTCCATGTGTTTTTTTTTTTTTTTTTTTTTGGTCTACCTCTGCCTCTCTTTCCCTGTGGATTCCAGAACAAGGACTGCCTTGTAATGCTATCAATAGGTTTCCTCAAAGTGTGTCCTATCCATCGCCAGCGTCTTCTTCTCAACTTGGCACTTGTCTGGTTCTTGTCATCAATTCCACATTTGTGACTTTGTCATACCATTTCAGTCCTTCTATTCTACTCAAGGATTCATTTATAAAAGTCTAGCTTTTTGGTTGTTGTTTTTGTTGTTCTCCATGTCTCAGAGCCATACAATAGGATTGACTTGACATTTGAGTTGAAGATTCTTATTTTCGTGTTGGACTTGATCTCTCTTGTTCTCCATATGTTTCCCAATGCAATGAAAGCTCCTCTTTCTTTTTGTATTCCTGTTTTGATATCACTGTCTGTCCCTCCAACTTTGTCTACATTACTACCAAGATATGTGTACAATTCTACATCTTTTAGTAGTGTTACTTCAAGTTCAACCTTGTTATCATGTCTTGCTTTTATTCTCATAATCATTTATCTTTTCCCGGTGTATTTTCAAGCCCACTTGTTGTGACCGCTCATCGAGAATTTTCATTTTCCTTGCATCTGATTATGGTTATGGGACAGAAGAGCCTAGTCATCTGCAAAATCCAGATCATCAAGCTGTTTGAATCTAACTTTACCGATTTAAAAAAAAAAAGTCTAAAATCTAATGGCCCACTTTTGGGTCCCTTGTGACACATCTCTGCGTCACATCACTCTGGCTGGGGAGCCTCTAATCTAAGGCGTAGTAAAATTACAACAGGCAACCACGCACGAAAAAGGATAAATAATAATTCTAGCCCAGAAATATATGCTATATCTGAACCACAACCACCACATACACAAATGGACCTAACTTGGTTTATCCATGGCATAAGCAATTACGCAGGGAATACCTTCTTCTTATCTGACTCAACTACCTGAGAACTCCCTTACACTGTGTCCACTTATTAAAAGACTCAAGCCAGTGGCACAACTACAATTTAAGGGGCCCCTGGGCGCAAATGAAGTGGGAACCTCCTATTACAATGGGTACAACCACCATAACCAAATTACACTTATATATACATTGTCTTCCATTTTTCTAAAATGGGAATGAGAAGTGGGACATTCAACACATGAGCAAAGGAAATTAAAAGGATTTCAATAAAGGGAGGGTCCCTTCTGACCATTACTTTTTGGGGCCCTTTCAATGCCCCGGGACATGCCTGGTCCAACAGGGCAGTATTTACGCCTCTGACTCAAGAATGCCTTTCACTGCCTATAAAAGACGAACTTCATCAAAGCGCTCTTCTACACCAGGTAAGATAAGGTACTTAAAGATCCTATTTTATGTTAACTAATCCCATCTGCAACCTACCACGCAAGTCATAAGAGGCACTTAAGGATGGTTGGGCATGGGGCAGGTTACCCCCATCCTGTAGAAAACTCTTAAAATCACACAAACTTCAACAAACAATAAGTCAGTTCAGCCATAATGTGCAAGTGATGACAAGAACCAGACAAGTGCCAGTGGAAACAAGAGATGAGAAGAAGACAATGGAGATGAATAGGACACACATTGAGGAGACCTGATGATAGCATTACCATGGAGTCCTTCTGGAATCTCCAGGGTAAGAGAGAAAGATGGAGACCAAGGAACACACGGAAAAGAGAACTGAAGACAGACATAAACAGCATGAAAAAGATATAAAAAGACCTTGAGCTGATGGCACAGGACAAGAAGACTTGGCATAAGTTTGTTCAAGGCCTATGCTCCTTGGGCAGTTTTAAGGCGATGATGAATCTAATCTGCAATGAAATATGTAAATACAAACAAGCGTTAAGCTGGTTATTAACAACACTGGCTAAGTTAAATAAATTTACCTGGATTTTTAAGTTCAGGCTGTTCAACTTCTATAGAAATTATGACCTTTGATCTCTGACCTTCAGGGGACTGTGGTGGACAAGTCCTATTATTGTATGCAATAACATCATCAACCATGAGTGAAACATATTCCACTCTTATGCCAACCTGTCAATTAAAATTGTGGAGCAATGAATTAACTCTTTCTGTCTCAGTCAGTTGTTCGGTTTTACAGACATCACAATGAATGCAATTTTCCCTCATGTCTGCTTTAAAATAGTAAAAACAGATAATTACAAGAAAATATCTTGTAATATATAAAGATTATAATTGTTAATTGGCTTAAGCATATATTAAAGTGATGCATGTCATATATGCAACAAATACTTCTGTTTCATATCAAGCTGTTGATACAGGGCTGCTGAGCTATTTTGCACCCAAAACCAAGCTGCAGACTTCTTGGTATTGTCTTCACTGTAGATATTGGCTTTTCCTGTGGCTTTTGTGTTTTTCCAGCTTGGCTGGCATTTAAAGAATCATCACATCTGGTCCTAAGCTAGTAGGAAGAAGCGAGTGGCATACTGTGCATTATCCGCCATCCATGGGGCTCTCCAAATATGCAGAACTAAAATACTATGCTCTGGTTCTAGGCTCTCCTAAGGAATTGTCATGTCCTACACAGAGCTACCTCTCAGCTCCCCCTGCCTGTCTTGGGTCCATAGTGAGATCTTCCTGCATGCAGCCAACCAAGTAAAAGCTAAAGTTATGTCTGGGGCTCAAGTGACTTCTCCAAGCTTAGTGTGCAGTGCTGGGTTCTCAACAAGTTTCACCACAGGGGGACTCCATGGAAGTGTGTGGATGATTTCAAGAGTCAATGAGGATGTACTTAGCCTCACACACATAGGTTCACTTCCACGTACATATATTGTAGCACTGTGCATTGCTGGTGATCATATAATGCAATTTTTATATCATGTAAAGTGTAGGTATAAAGAAATCTATAACTATAATCAAACATATCCACTAGGTGGCCCAGAGGAGAATAATGTCCCATACCATGGCATGCCATAAGAATCATGGAGTAGAAAAGTTATATGACAGGACCATCAGTGCTGAAATCTTCTTCTTTTGCGTTCATCCTGAAAAGGACGTTTGTTATGTTGTGTCGCCATTTAGAGCAAAGCTGCAATATTTGCGCCTTTCGGCCCGACACATCCGTTTTCAGCATGGCATTTTTGTGGCCGGGTTAGCCTTCCCTCTTCGATTCCTACTCTGTTTCCAGGACCACCACTTGGAGGTGGAGTAGGGTCTTGGTCAGCTCTGGTTCGCTGACCCTGATGCAGGCAGTCATTCTATGGGTCGCTGTTGCTGCGTCTTCGGTCCAAGTGCTGACATGATGAGAAGAACTTGACAAATACCAGTGGAACAAGAAGATGAGCTCAGTGAAGATACATGGTCCACAGACACTGCAAAGTGAAGAATAAAAAGCAAGTGAGTAATTACCTCATATCACATGTCTCAGTTACGCTTGAATTGGGTTGACATCATCATCAGAAGTGCCATGCTATGCAGCATGGACTCCAGAAGAAAAGCAAAAGCGGGGCAGACCAAAAACTACTTGGCAGAGTACTGTAGAGGCAGAGATGGAAAGCATGAACCAGAGTTGTGGCATCACACAAAGGATGGCTGCCAACCGAGCAAGGTGGAGGCATTTTGTTGCTGCCCTGCTAGATGTAACCAGGTATAACGGATTGCTTTGTCAGTCAGGTGGTCAAGAACCAAAGAAGAAAGAAGATGTGTCTCAGTTACTACAGTAAAGGTGAAAGATAAAAAAGAATGTGTACGTAAGATATGAAATGAAGTGGAAATAATTTAATTAAAGTAAAGGAAATAATAAAGTGAGAAATGAAAGGGTGCGGGTTTCAGGTGGTGAATGGTGAAGTGGTGATTGAGTCAAAGCAGTTCTTTAAAACAAGTAGGTCATCTGTGATGATGATGATAATACAGGCAAACCAATATTTTCTGGCATCCCTGATTCCTGCATTTCAACACCTGGAGATGAAAAACTTGTACAAGAAAACCAAAATCTGTACAAAAACCCTGTACATAAAATAAATAAGCATACCATGACAACAAATAAACCACAGCATAGCAGTTTTGGTGCTTGTGTCAGGGTCCCTTCTGAGGACATAACCAACCCAGTTCCAGCGTCTGCCTGCAATGACGGTCTGCATGCCTTTTTGACTGCATCGTGTAAGCAGTTCCTTGTTGGAGATGGTATTTGGCCAAAAGATTTGAAAAATTGTCCTTCGGCAGGTTGTGCAGAAAGAGGATCATTTGGACATTTCCTTTTCTGTTACTCTCCAACACTTCACGCCATGCAAAAGTACAGAAAGTGCGCAATTCATGTTTAATCTTATCTGGTGTTTGTGCTGTACTGAGAAGATTTCCAAATGTTATTTAGGTTTGCAAAGGTTGTTCTGGCTTTATTCATTCTGTTACTGGTGTCTTTGCTTGTTCTGCTGTTATTATGCTTCCTAGATATGTAAATATATCTGTTTGTTCCAGAGTCGAATTCCATTGTTACAACTAGGTAGACAGGAGCGTAACACAACCTGGTAGCTCCCTTGGCCCTGAGAAGAAAGTGCTTTAATCACTCTGCCACTCACATGTTCTAAACTGGTATAATTTTAATCCTTAAAGACACTGGCATTGATATAAAATTAACTACAGCATAAATAAGGTGTTCTAAACAAATGGGGTTCTAAAGATGATCTGACAACAGAGGACACAGAAAACAAAACTGAGAAATGGTTGTCCTACCTCAAAATGAAGCCAGGAGTAATCAGTGAAGTCACCATGAAAAATCTCATGAAACTCATTGTATGTTAGCTCTGGGCGGTCCCTGAGTTGCATTCATGGACGGAAAAACATATAACATATTACTGCTAGACACTGTGAAAACTGGTTAACTGTATTTCACAATGTTTAAATTGAAAACTGTTAACACATCAACCAGTCAATGGTCCTTGGTTGAAACTGTTTGATAAAGCAATCAATCAATCAACTCAGTAAATGCCTTGTCATTTCTTCCTTGTGCACTTACATCCGTTATTCATTGTATCTCTTCAACAATGTCTCTTATTTCTCTCTGAGGTGTATCCTTCACCACTCAGTTCTGTCACAGTGTTCCTCTTCTATGTATTCCTTGATGTCCTCGTCTTTCTCCTTCTCTGTGGGTTCTTGTATGGGCCTGATGCCTTATAAAATAGGTCGGTTTCCTCAGTACATATCGGTGCCATCCCTGTTAATGTTATCTTTTCTGTTGTTTGATGGCAAATGGTGTGAGGAAGGAAGTCACCATTTCTCTTCTTTGTTCCATATGGGGCATGACGTCAGAATTGCTGTTAATCCTCTTATAGAAAACTCACATGAAAGCATTCATGTGCTCTTTTGCAGTGACAAAAATGTGTGCAAACTCGATTGAATGTATGCTTTGTTCAATGGAGGACCATTTGTTTTATCACATTTTTTGGGGAATTAAATTTTGTGTGTGCATTTCAACTTCTTACATATGGAAGTTCTTATATGTAATGCATGGAAAATCTTCCCGTGTACGAAAGCAAAAGTTAAACTGATAGAAAGAACAGTGCAAGAACAATGTGGACACTGTGCTGCTGTTGGATATTGAGATTCTTAGATGATAGAACTGGCCCTTCCCTTGCTTTTGAGTGTATAGTTAAACAATACAACAAGAGTGTGTATACATCATATTGTTTGTTTGTTTGTGTGTGTGTGTGTGTGAGAGAGAGAGAGAGAGATAATAATA
Organism: Oreohelix idahoensis; assembly: GCA_024509875.1. Lineage (NCBI taxonomy): Eukaryota > Metazoa > Mollusca > Gastropoda > Stylommatophora > Oreohelicidae > Oreohelix > Oreohelix idahoensis. The sequence continues at coordinate 189,750 of JAMPIV010003207.1, read as the reverse complement.
ATAATCATAATAGCCCCTTCAGTCATAACTGACTGTGGGAATGCGACCCTGAGGTGACAGCCCTCAGCTGCTTATTTTCCTTGTGTTCCTTTTGACAATGTCTCATATCTTCTGCTTCTTTTTGCCCAATCTGAGGTGGCGCTGTAGAGAGCATCACTACTTGGTGTGATTGGAAGCTTCATCCTACCAGGTTGCTGGATTTATGTCCAGTGCCCTCATGTCTCTCTTGCAAACATCTTTGAACCTCAGCTGCGGTCACCCAACTGTTCTTTTGCCATCTGCCAGTTGTCAGTAGAAGACATCTTTCGGGATGTGACCATCTTCCATACAGTGGACATGGCCAAGCCATCGTAGTCTGTGCTGTCTATGTAGTGTATATATATTATATATATATATATATATATATATATATATATATATATATATATATATTTATATATATATATATATATATATATAATATATATATATAGTATATATATATATATATATATATATAAGGATTGATTTTAAAAATCTGAATCGATTAGTCGAATTTCTTTAATCGCAGATTAATCTATCAATTTCAAACAATTTGATAAATTATTTTAAAAATCATAACATTTAAAAAAAAAAAATCACATAGGACTTTTTATTTGACTTTTTGTAGGGAAACATTTTCCTGAACATACAAGGTATAATGAAAATATTGACAAGTTACAAACAAACAATTTATCATTATTGACCATACTTGTCAAATTCCATATCACAAACCTCTAACATAGCTAATGCTCTCGCAATTAAGCAAAAAAACATAAACGTTGCCAGAAATGGAATAATTGATTAAAATATGTTTTACCAATTAATCAATTTAAAAAGACTTTAAGTGATTAATCAATTAATTAATCATTAAAAATCTGAGCCCTAATATATACAAGGTATGTTGCTGAGCTTCACGCTCTTTAGCTGCCAATACTAAGTTGAAGACTCCTTGGTATTATCTACTTGTAGATCTAGGCTTTTTTATGTGGCTTTGCTGCCATTCCGAAACGTGTTGAGTTGAAGTCATGAGCTCCAGTTTCTCCAGCTTGGCTTGCATTCAATGGATCGTCACATATGGTCCCAAGCTAGGAGTAAGAAGTGTGTGGCATACTGTGCATTCCCCACAATCCAAGAGGGCTCTCCAACTGTGCAGAGCTAAAATACTGTACTCTGGTTCTGGGCTCTCCCAAGGAATTGTCACGTCCTGCACTGAGCCACTTCTCAGCTGCCCCTGCCTATCATGGGGTCCACAGCAAGATCCTGAATGCAGTCAACCAGGTCAAAGAATTACGTCCGGGAGTGAAGTGACTTCTCCAAGTTTAGTGTGCAATGCTGGGTTCTCAACAAGTTTCACCACAGGGGGAATCCGTGGAAGTGTGTGGATAATTTCAAGAGTAAATGAGGATGTAATTAGCCTCACACACATAGGTTCACTTCTACGTACATACATTGTAGCACTGTGCATAGATGGTGATCATATAAGGATGACTCCAGATATGCCTCCGTGCGTCCTAAGCAGCTCTAAAACAAAAACCATGGTGATATCACAAGAGGAAAGAAGATATCAGATTAAGCTGAGAGAACAGGTCCTGGAGCAGGTCGACCACTTTAAATACCTCGGAGCTGTTATAGACCGGAAGGGAGGCATCAAAGAAGAGTTGGCCCCTTGAAAAGCAGCAGCTGGGAGACTTTTTCAGGCCATAAATCGAGGATTACTCAGCAAGAGATAAGTTGGTAAGAAAACGAAGATGGCTTTATACCGCTCCACCTATGTCCCAGTCTTGATGTATGGATATGAGTCATGGGCAATGACTACAACCCACAAAAGTCAGATCCAAACCTCAGAAATGAGGTATCTGAGGAAGGTGGTTGAAGTAACAAGAAGAGACATGGTCCGCAACCAGACGATAAGTCAAGGCCTAAAAACCCAACCCCTGCAGACCCAAATAGAACAGTCCCAACTAAGATGGTTTGGCCATGTCTGCAGAATGGGAGAAGATCGGATACCACGACAAGCATTGGAAACTAAGAGCCAGGGATCCAGACCTCCAGGACGACCCAGAGTCCGCTAGGAGGACAACATTAGACAATCTTTGAAGGACCGAGGACTAGAATGAAACCAGGCCAGGAGGAAGACAGCCGATAGGATAGTCTGGCGCTCTCTCTTCCAAACCTCTAAAACTCACGGTAGAAGGGGAACGACTAAGTAAGTAAGCATCCTAATATATATATATATATATATATATATATATATATATATATATATATATATATATATATATATATATATATATATATATATATATATATATATATATATATATATATATATAGTAGTTCCCACGGGTTTAAAAGACAAAGGAAGAATAGGACTATTGGAACCTCATGGATGGTGTACAAGGTGACAAATATGAGGCTGTGAATGGTGGGCTTGCTACCTCATCATGTAAACAAATTTCTACGGAAACGACCGCAGCAAGATCACGTGACTGCTCGGTGCAGGCTTCCTGCAAAGGTAGACCAATTGCAATGGTGGCCCCATACTTGTTTGTTTCCACTGTGTTCTATAAGTCTTTCAGATTTATGGACAATAAACTGTTTCGTATCTAATTGATGACAGTTTTCATGTTCTGTGTTTCTCAATGTTTGCATAGATTTTTCATTCTCCATTCTTTAAGTTTTTAGCTGTGTAACCCTAGTATTTGTAAAAAAAAAAAATATTTTTGTGTGTGGTAACACATCTGTTCATTCGTTAATAGTGACAATTATGGAATCTCAGTGCAAGTTATTACCATCATTGCAAGTATCACCAATGTGCTATGCACAGCCTAGATATAATGAAGTTAGCATTGTTACTGTTACTGTTAATCAGAATTGACCTCACTGCACTCTGGGCAAACCCATAGGTGCTCTGTCTCCCTCAGCAAATATTGATGAGTATGAAAACTAATTGTACCTGTAGCACGCTGGTTGTACATACAACAGACACATCCTCTTTCATGTCCATCTCTGCTAGTCCCTCGTTTGATGTCAAACTCTACAGTTTCAGTCTTGTTGATTCATCCATTGCAATGTCATTATCTAGCAGGCGATCATTAATTGCCCTTAGTATCTCTCCCTTATCCAATGTCCCCACCATGGGTGCTCTTGAGGCCAGTCTGACAGCTTTCTCATTGCCACGTACCCCTGCATGACCAGGAGAGTAGCCATCTGTTCTGAACTTTCCGAAGCATGGCTTGAGAGTCTGACAATATAAATGCCCTGGTTGATGGAGTTTCAGACAGCCACCTCAGTGCTGCAGTAACTGCCTCTACCTCCATTCTCATGATGGAGGTTGTTGTCATGTAGGGTCCACTCTGTTCAGCAACGACCCTGCCCTTTATTCTCATAGAGAAGCCCCATCCTGATTTCTCACCACGCACTACATACCCATCAGTTAGCATTACATTGGATGACCACACACAACTAGCTAGCTGATTTCTAAGAACCTAGATATAATGAAAGGAGCCACAGTAGTGCAATGGTTAGTGCACTGGCTTCCTAGCTCAGTGGTCAGTGGTTTGATTCCAAGTTGAGAAGGATTGTTTTAGACCGCAAACGGCTCTGAGGTAGACCCAGCCTCATGAATTGAGTACCAGAGCAACTCTGGGAAGGTTAAGGCGGCCGGCATCATGCTGACAACATCACCCCTAATGTGCCGATGGTCAAGATAATATGGGCCTAACACCACATTCCCAATATGCATCATTGGGCGTGTAATGGGATCCCTTACCTCTTTACCCTTAGATATAATGAAGCTAGCAATATACTTGGTAACCACACACAGCTAGCTAGCTATGTTCTAAGAACCCAGATATAAGAAATTTATCAATATACTTGATGACCATACACAGCTAGAGACATGCAAGCATCTAGCTAACTATATTTTAAGAGCCTTGATATAATGAAGTTAGCACCAGCTGACTACACACAGCTAGCTAGCTTTTTCTAAGAATACAGATATAACAAAGCTAGCAATACCCTGGATGACCACAAACAACTGGCTAAGACTGCCTCAGTCTTATACAGCTTATTTTTTATAGTACTTCTTCGTTCGCCCTCATACGTCTACATTAATGACTCTAATAAAGGTAGTAGTCAGCTCAAGGTTCCTGGCATCTCCAAATAGTTTTTCGTTGAAAGAAGTGGGTTGATGCCGTTTGCCACTCCATTCACTCTGTAAGTTGGTCAGGACTGGAGCAGATGTTCGGCAGTCATGGGGCTGGTGCCTCAGGAGCAGAGATCTGTTGGACAAAACCTGTACTTGTGATACAGATGGTACCTTAACTCTTTGACTCCATAATTATTTTCCACCCTGTGCCATAATTATTTTTTAAAGAATTCTAAACGGGGAAATGTACAGTCTTTTAGTGTAAATTTAATGTTAATCTTTTTCTGTGAACATGTACTTATTATATACTATACTGTAGGGAAATGGATAGAGAATTGTAATATATAACGTCTTTGGTAGTATTAACACAAGTGTGTTCAGTATACTTAAAACATTTTGCAGGTAAAATTGAAACACTAAAAAGTTAACTGTAGAATATGATCTTACCAAAGACAAATTACTGTTGTAGACAATAAAACTTTCTTTTTAGTCTTCAAACATCAAGTTAATCCATATACAAAGTAAAAAAAAACGTTGCTTATGGCCACAATTAGTACATTTAGTGTTATTCACACCAGTTTTTACTGTGGTCCCTTGTAAGAAAAAAATTAATTATGCAATCGTGCATTACGTAATTTTCAAACCAATAAAGAAGAATAACGTCATATAATAACTTTTTTATGCTTGTTTAATGTTTTAATAGTATCCCTAGCTTCATCTTCTACCTAGGACTAGTGATTAGATGTTACGGTAGGTCTAGTTTTGTTGCTTTTTGATCGGCCAGAATATGACTACGCCCACTCATCAACTAAATCTAATGTGTCTAGCTTTTCTGCATCGATTCCGTATTTTGACAACAAACTGTGACTACCAAACAATCATCATCAATGTCAGCAATGTTTCAAAGTAGTTTGACACAATTATTTGCTTAGGAGACTTAGAAAATGTAAATATAAAGCGTGACATATTTCTCTAGGAATAATAAAGAAAAACGCAAACACGCGAATCTGCACACAAATTGTGATAATAACATCAAAACACGCACATGTGATGCTTAACAACAGTCAAATTAGTTGTTTAAATAGTAGCGGAAGTCATTCTACAAGTTTTAAAATATGAACTGCATTAAACGGACGATTTTTGGGGTTTATTCATGATAAACTAAAAACAATGCTCTGAGCATTGCGCTGGCACGGCACGTTGAATTTTGCAACACTCAGAGCGTTGGTCTGGAATCAAAGAGTTAACCTACTGTAACCAGTGCAAAAGTGGACAGTACAAAGATCACACTGCTACATGTAAAACCCAACCCAGAATACTCCCCCCAAAAAACAAAATGCTCACCTGGGATAGTAAAGTATAGTTCTGCTTCCAGTAGCCTGACTTAAAACAACTGTAGAAATAGAACACTGGACAGGTTTGACTACACAGTGTGTAGTTTCAATACCACACTTGTCAAAGTCATTCTTCATCCAGCTAAAAATTGTGGACAAATAAAAAGTGATACAGAGATTAGCTAATGCATACTTTAATTGTTTGTTATTTACTTTTATTTTTGCAAGTTTACTCTTGGTAACAAGAAGACATGGTCTGCAACCAGATGCCTAAAAACCCAACCCCTGCAGACCCAAGGAACAGTCCCAACTAAGATGGTTGGGCCATGTCTGTAGAATGGGAGAAGATTGGCTACCACAGCAAGCATGGGAGACTAAGAGCCAGGGATCCAGACCTCCAGGACGACCCAGAGTCTGCTGGGAGGACAACATTAGACAATCTTTGAAGGACCGAGGACTAGAATGGAACCAGGCCAGGAGGAAGACAGCCGATAGGATAGTATGGCCCTCTCTCTTTCAAATCTCTACACCTCACGGTAGAAGAAGAACGACTAAGTAAGTAAGTAAATTTACTCTTGCTGTGAAGTGTATTGGGGAGCTAAAGTTTTAACTCTTGAGCCAAGTGTCTCACCCATGGATGTAGAGTTCACGTTGTTGTAGAATGACTGTAATATTGTCAATCCATTTGCTTCTTGGTCTTCCTTAGATCTAATGGTTTGGTTTTTAAGGACCATCTTCATTGCACATGGACAACTCCGTAAGTGCTCTGATCTCCTCCCTCAGATCTCACAAGGAGAATCTCAGCACAGTGCACAATCTCTGTAGAACCGGCGAGGATTCCAATGTGTGTATACAGGAATCACACATTCTATAAATATTTTTGTGGTGGGTAGGTTTCCTAACTTTTAAATTTAGCCAGGGCAGCAGCCGTATGGCCTACTCTTTACGATTTCCTACTGCCGAGGGATTTTTAATGTGTGTAACGTGCTCATGGGACCTCCTATTTTTTTCGCCCCTATCTGAGAAGGCTAGGCATCCGAGCCCCCCTATCCAGGAGATCAGAAGGGGGTATAACATCATTAGGAACTACTGGTTCTGAAACAAATTTCTTTTAGAACTAGAGGTGGACACTATAACACCAGACCACGCCGAATCCCCTTAGATCTAAAGCATGTTGTATGATGTTGAAACAGCATGAAGTAAGGATTGCTGGACTTGGGTGAAGTATGGTATATGTTATCCCAGGTGACCACTATGGCAGCCACAAAGGCTGACCCAGGTCACCCTGAAAAGTCACCAGCCAATTGGGAAATGACACTGCTGTGACTGGCCTAGCAAGCAGATAGAGGTTATTCTACTGGTGAGAATTCTACGATGAAGCATAAATAGACTGAAATAAATGGAATTAGGACTAGATGAGAACAGGAAAGCTGGAATATATCGTAACAACAGGTAAGATTAAAGAAAAAAGAGATAGGGGAAGCTAAAGAGAGCAAATATGGGTCACTTTAACATCATGGCATGGATAGAAGCCAACAGCAGAATCGATAAATTGTACTGGAGTCAGGAAGTTGGGGAGAGACATGATCTCCTATGCCACTAGAAGAAGTAGAAGGACTAGAAAAGTTCTTCATCATGTGACATATTCTTTCCAGAACGTTGTCTCCATTACAGCTGCTCTGACGCATCACGATTCTGGACAAGTTGACCTGCATAATCCAAAGACAAGTTCAGACTATGTGATGTCCTGGATCCAACTTCGTCTAGGTCGTCCCCTTCCCCTTTTTCCAGGGACCATGCCTTCCATTACTAATTTGTCCAGACCATTATGTCTTTTTATATGACCAAAAAATTTCAGCTTCCTTATACTAGAAAAGTTAAACTGCATAAATTATTGCTTTATTAAAATGGTCCAGAATATGTTGAATTTAATGGATGGGTATGAAAAAAAATCGAAAAAAGGTGATTTGTCTTATGAGAATAAAGACAAGGAAAAAATTTAAGTAGCATTTTACAACAGTTCTGTTGATGTCTTCTTTTTTTTCTTTCAGGTCTATCTTCAGTTTCCTTCTTGTGTTTTTTTTTAATCTCCTTCTACATCTTTACCTTGGGCACTCCAAAACAAAGACCACCTTATTATCTGCATTGGGTGACTTGTTCATACTGCTGCTGAAGTTCTTTTTGCTTAACGTTTCTACAGAATGTAGCAGCCTGTTTTATGCCCAACCCTCCTTAGTCACATGCTCTGACATGTGTATTTGTGTACTTCTTCTTCTTTATACACTCTCTGATGTCTACTTGAATATTTAATTGAAAGCAGTGGTCAGCTTGAGGATATTTGTATCTCCATAGAGCTTTTCCAGGAATGGTACTGGTGACGTCCATATGTGCTCTCCCTGTTCACCTTTGGGCATCTCTGAAGCAGATGTTCAGCAGTAATTTTATCGATACCACTGTTACACTCATCAGTAGTTCCTATCTTTAGCTTGATGGCATTAACCAAGCCAGGAGGAAGACAGCTGATAGGATAGTATGGTGCTCTCTCTTCCAAACCTCTACACCTCATGGTAGAAGAGGAACGACTAAGTAAGTAATTAAGCTTGATGGCCTCTATTGTGTACAGTGTTACTATTCCTTGCTCCTCTTTTGTGCCCTGGTAAATCATGGAGTTTTAATACAGCCTCACCTTAATAATGGACCAGGTAATTTGATTTCTTTCAAATCAGGTATATGTTAAAAAAAAAAAATTACCATTCATTTATTGTGTGAAGTTCACACACTGATTTAATTATGTACCCCGTAATTTTATATTTGCTCACAATAACATGTCAGAACAAGCTTAAGTATAATTACAAACCTGGCCTCAACACCATGGCTACCAAACACACCCAAAAACTCACAGGGAACTGACAAAATGGACAGCACTGTGCAGCTGTTGCTGGCATTGCCTCCCCTCTGCCAGTAGTAGTCCAGTCCTCTGATATGAAAAGTATACGAGATACAAAGTAAGCTGTGTTAATCATCATCATCATCACTATTTTCCTTTCTGCTCCCTGTTGAGCATGGAGCCAGTACTGCAGCTGGTCCCCTAGCAGGAGGCCTACACAAAGCATTCACATGATCTTGCAATAGTAGTCTCTGCAGCAGTATTACTTATGTGATGATCTTGCAATAGTAGTCTCTGCAGCAGTATTACTTATGTGATGATCTTGCAATAGTAGTCTCTGCAGCAGTATTACTTATGTGATGATCTTGCAATAGTAGTCTCTGTAGCAATATTACTTATGTGATGAGGTTGCCAGCCTCATATTAGTCACCTCGTACATCATGCAAAAGTCCTCTTCTTTCTTTATCTCATGAGATCCCCCGGAAACTAATCAGGGACGTTTGTAAAATGCACGCCACATAACTCCTCTGGCTTCCACTTTGCTTATGGTGGCACCACTGACGTAAGAACCTTGGTAGCACAGTGGTTAGTGCACTGGTTTCCCAGCTCGATGGACATGGTTCAATCCCCAGTTGAGGTGGGATTTTTTAGACCACAAATGGCTCCAGGGTCGACCCAGCCTCATGAATTGGGTACTAGAGCAACTCCTGGAAGGTTAAAGATGGCCGGCGTGACGGTGACCACATCGTCCCTAGTGTGCCGATAGTCAAGACAATATAGGCCTAACACCATAATCCCAATATGCCTCAATGGGCATGTAACACGATTCTTTCTTTATCTTTTTTTTTTTTTTTACCAACACCTAACTATTTTAAAAACAGCTGATATTGAAAGCTTGTATTCAAATGATTTTACTCACATTAACAGTTTTTTTTTCCAGCCTTGTTCACATATACTCAGTCATTAAACAAAAAAAAGCCCGAAGAAAAACCTCTGGCTGGAAAGACTGCCAAAAATAGTTGAGCTAATGGTGGTATCAAAACTACACTGCAAATCTCATAACATTAAAATTGCTGGTAAATTGTGTCTCTGAATGACGCAAAGTATTTGACCTACACCTTCTTATTCTGGCACAGGTGATCATGTTCTTCCACAACTTTATGTACCTAATGTTTTTTTTATCATTTATGTTATATATTTTTCTATACCATGATGTTACATTGCGTGATTATATTTTCTATTTCTGTCAGAGCTTGTCATAAGGCCTATCCTATGTTCCGCACAGCGATGATAGGCAAAGATGAAGAATAATCGTTCTTTCCATTTTATCGTCAGTGATTTCTAAGTGCTTGTTCGTCGGTAATTAATTTTTCCTCATGCATTGCATGCAGGCCTTTGCCTTTCTTGTGTTAAGCTTATTTTCTTATATCATACCATTTTTGAGACATCAAAATAGAGTTGGGGTTAAGGTTAGCCTTAGTGGCTACAAATATCAGAACAGCAATCGCTAATGCTAATCTTCAGCCTAACCCTTATGCCGTGTCAAGCTTGAAAAAAAAAAGAAAGATCAACTCTGGCAACTTATTTAACGCGAGCTGGATGACATGATAGCATGTGTACCATAAACTGTGATTCAACAAATTAAGAGTGGTATTAAATGTTTATTTCAAGTGAAAACAGTTAGGGGTTCAGAGTATGGACTGTGGATAAAGGTTTGACAGAAGCGCAGTTGCTAAGGCTAACCATAACTATAACCACAACCCTATTTGCTACAAGATGGCAGACAGCTTTACTCTATACTTTAATTGTCGGTAAAGGGGAAGGGTAGTAGAACAAGGTCTGCCATTTTCCCCGAACGTTATCTATATGTATAAGTAACCGTAAAATCCAACTAAAATGAATGAAAAATATCCATTTCAACATCTTAATGGTTAAAATTATGATATATAACGCCGCAAATTTCTAATTCCATAATAAATCATGCTCATGAAATTTATGTTATGTGCAAACACACCGCACTACATGTAAACACACCACACAGAGTCACTAGATGGCAGCGTCCACTTCACCATCTTTCCCTTCGGCCTGATTGTCATTTACCTTAAGCCTCTTTGAATGTTTCAATTATGCGCCTCATGACAGTCTGGTCCCACAAAGTAGCTTCATTTCAACTGTTCTAGGAAACAGTATTTCTCATTTCAACGGAGTATTTCTGTTTTTACAAACATTTCTTCTTCTTCTTCTTCCTCGTTCATCCTGAAAAAGACGGTGGTTGCGTTGTGTCTGTTTACGCCTAAGCTGTGATATCTGCACCTTTCGGTCGACACATCCGACTTCTGCACGGCATTTTTTAGGACCGGGTTTGCCTTCCCATTGCGATCCACACTCGCTCAGCCAGACTGCACTGCTGCAGACTGTTTCCAGGACCACCACGTGGAGGTGGAGTGCGGTCTTGACCAGCTTTGGTTCGCTGGTCCTGACGCAGGCAGTCAAGCTATGAGTCGCTGACTGCATTCACTATTGCTGCATCTTGAGGTCCCACAAACATTTCGAAGGTGGCATATAATCTTTATGGTAATTTCCTATTACTCGTACCTTTTTGCTCCGCAGTGAATATGTGTAGTTAAGTGTTCTTTCGTAGCAGTTAGGGTTAGGATTAGGGTTTGTGTTAACCCTAATCCTAACCCTAAACCTAACTCCTACGAAACTGGACATAACTACACATATTCACTGTGGAGCAAAAAGGTACGAGTAAAAGGAAATTACCAATTATTTTATTTAATTAGCCTAGACTTTGAGCTGTATATGAATCTCTGTACTTTTACCTCTGGTCGGAGTCCTCAGCCGGAAATTCTCGTGCTACGTTTACAAAATCAACGCAAGCATTTCCAGCACACAGCACTTTCGCTCGTCGTCTGCTAGATCCATCATCGCCAAGATCGGCCATGTAAAGGATAAATTCCCTTCTTGTTTTAAGTTTTGGGTAGGCTATTAATATAATAGAACTGTATTGTTTTCTGTGAATGCACTTTCAATTTAATACTTATGTAATATCCGTTAGTATAAGAACAACCTTTTATTTAAGAAAAACAAGAAGAATTACTACTAATAAACGCCCACCTCTGCAAAGGGTAAGTTCTTAAGTAAGTATTGTAGTAATCCTTAGCAGTTTAAAATACTCAGCAACTAAATTGCATCTTTGAAACCATTTCGTCAAAAAAAAAAAAAAGAAAAAAAAAGAGCTCTGCTATATTCACGTAACTTCTTCTTCTTCAAGTAATATGCCTGAAGTCATAGGTGATTATGTCTCCCCACAACTTTCTGCCTCAGGTGCTATGTACCAGTTTTGTTTTTGACTTCTTTCCGTGCCATGCTGTCAAATTGTCAAGTATCATCTTTATTTGTTGTTCCCTGTTCATTTCTCCTTAAATATTCCCTGTTTTCACGATTTATCCCAGCTTCCTTCTTCTCATAACATGCCCACACAAAGTGATTGCTTCCTTCTGACACGAGGAATAGGCTTCCTTTGCGCATTGACCCCCCTTCAGGACATACACTTTACTCCTTTTAGCTGTCCATGGTACTTTTATCACTCTGTTGTTGAAACCACATCTCTGGCCTTTAGTGCTCATTCTCGTGTACTAATTGTCCATGACTCACTCCCGTATGTCAGGACTGGTTCTATATAACACTGACGAACACTTCCATTAACAAAGAAATGCTGCATAAAATATTTTTCATTTTTATAGAACGTTGCTTTTGCCTGGGCTGTTCTACTCTTCACATCTGAGATGCGTCTTCCATTCAGTATCATTAACGTGCCTAGGTATTTGAATCTATTGACTTCTTTTAAAACTATTGCCTTTATTTTGATAATGTATTCTGGAGAAGTTATTATCTTCGAGATGACCGTTACTTGCTATCTTTTTGCTATTAAAGCTAAGGCCTTTATTTTAACTTTCTGTCACTGTTGTATCAATCATTTCCTGCAGCCCCGTTTCACTTTGTGCTATTAAGTTGTTGATTTTAGGACCTTGCACAAACCATTGAATTTTGTTTTGTGCATTGGATACCCGGTTCAACCCCATATGGGTTATAATTGGGGTATATAGTGTTCCTTTTTTAAATATTACATTACATTTGTTGTTTTTCTAGATTTCAAATCCTCTGGCGTTTGGTATGACATTTTCTATGATCTGTTGGTGTATCTTTTCCCTGTTTTTGATTATATCTCCCGTTACCCTCTTGAGTTTTGAGACGTTGGCACTTTGATTTATTGTATGCTACCTTCTTATTTATTGCCCTTGAGATTGTCTCATGTATTTCTAATGGGAATGTACTGCTTTTTAATGTTTTGTAATTTATCTTACTTTTGTACTGAATATTGGTTGTGAATATTTTGTTTATGTATTTTTTACTTCTTTAATCATTCTTCTGTGTTCTTGTAGTTATATACATTTTTGTTTTGGTAATATAAAAATGTATTATGTTGTGTAGTTCTCTGGGAAAGTCAACTTTTAGTACAGTTTCCAGTGATGGTGATGAGTTTTGTGCTTTCAAATATTTTTAAAGTTGTTTTCTTTGCTGTTCATATTTCTTGCGTGTTAGCACATACTGTGCTCTGATATTTGTCTCAAGACATGCTTCACATTGGCTTCTTCTATCATAAAATATCCTATTCCTAGTTAAAGTCTAATACGTCTTTTTATTACATGGAATTTTGGGCTTTTTATCTGACATGTTCGTATTGGATCTTTAAGCAGCTTATATATAAGCATGTTTACCTTTCTGACCTTTTTCCAGTATTCTGTCTATTCCGTTGCTAAAAGACTTTTTCTATGTCTAGTTCTTCATTTTCTGCTTTAGATCCATCGGTGTATAATTTTAAGCTGCTCTTAGTTAGTTGATCTATATATTCCTTGGCTATGTTTTTGATACAACTTTTTTCTTCTTTAAAAAAATAAATTATTTATTTAAACTGAATCCGTAGCGCAACTCCGGTTGTTTGTATTTTGTCCGTCAGCTGATTAGCAAATGGATTCACATAACGGAATTCTCATTTAAAGTGTCTTTCCCATATGAGCGGCTAATGTTCTTGGAGTGGATTCAGTGGATAGTCCATGTGGAATGTTGTTGGTCGTAATGCGTTTTCTGGGGATCCTGAACAGCGAAGATTTTTGTTGACACCGTGGAGGAGATGTCGTTGTACAAAACTTTGAAGTTATCCACAATGTTTGGGTTAAGAGATTTATATTCTATAGTCAGTGGCGTACTAAGGGGACGGGTTGGGGGGGGGGGGGGGGGGGGGGGGGGGGGGGGGAGGAAGGGGCCACCAAAATATTACAGCCAGGAGAGAGATGCCAAGAAGAAGAACACTATTATGACAACATTGTACTGTTTAAAAATCTTCAAGCGTTACATTATATTTATGCGTGTTTTATGAGGAGGCGGAGTTGCCAGAGGAATAATCAGCTCAGGGTGCCAAATATTATAAGTACACCTCTGTCTAGAGTAGTATAGTCCTTATTAGATATGATATCACATAGAAGTATTGTAGGACGTCCATGCACCAGTTCAAGTAGTGTACATTCATTAGAACGTGCACAGTCATTCATTGCTCGTTAGCTTCCCAAGGAGCATAGGCCTTCAACAAACGTATGCCAGGTCCTCGTTTATAATTTTCATTTCTGTCTCCAGTTCTGGTCCTAGTAGAAAAAAAAAGGCGAGTTAACAACCCAGACTCCTTTCTCTGTCATGCGCTTCCTTACTGGAGGAATGTCTTCGTCTTGGATGGCTGGGTTTTATTTTCTGTATTTGACTTGTCCATTTTGTTTGTTGACGCTTTTGTGGCCTAACTCTTCTTCTTCTTCTTCTTCTTCTTCTTCTTCTTCTTCTTCTTCTACTTCTTCTTCTCCTTCTTCTTCTGCGTTCGTCCTGAAAAGGACGTTGGTTACGTTGTGTCGCTGTTTACAGCGTGCTGCGATATTTGCGACTTTCGGCCCGACACATCCGTTTTCAACATGGCATTTTTGGGACCAAGGTTTGCCTTCCCTCTTCGATCCCTACTCTCTCGGCCAGACTGCAGTGATGCAGACTGTTTCCAGGACCATCACTTGGAGGTGGAGTAGGGTCTTGGTCAGCTCTGGTTCACTGACCCTGACGCAAGCAGTCAAGCTATGAGTCGCTGACTGCATTAATCTCGTTTGCTGCGTCTTCGGTCCCTAACTCTTAAAGGACGACAGACCGAATGTTTGAATTAAGCTGAAATTCCAATTTTATTATTTATTTATTCCTATTCACTTTCCTTTGAAACTATGAAAGAATATTACACTTTTAAAAACATAGATGGAATCATCCCTCAGACTTTAAAGCTATATATAAACTCAAAGCGACAGAAAATTCATTGTATCAAACAAGGAAAAACCACCACATCTTTTACGATTCACTCTTGGCAGATCGATGCAATGGGAAAGCCGAACTGGAAATTAATGAAGTGATAAATGATCATTCTAGAAATAACTGATGGGTATCTATCCGGTAGTGAGAAATCAGGATGGAGCCGCTCGGATAGAGTAAGAGGCGGGGTTATTGCGGAATAGAGGGTAGCTTACATGACAACCTCCAGCATGATAATGGAGATAGAGAGTAACTGCATCCCTAAGGTGGCTGCCTGAAGCTCAGTTAACCAGGACAGTTATTGTGTCGGACTTTTAATCCAGCTTCGGAACGTCCAAACTGCATAGCTACGAGATGAATGAAGAATATATATAGAGGCCTCAAACTTTCAGGAATTGATGTTGATCTACTGTTTGGGTCAAGCAGAGGTACGCTGCAATGAGAACGAACGAACGAACGAAATCTTTATTTCATCAGGGTAAAGAAATAGGCATAATTGCCTTTTTACATGTCTGCCCTGCAATATAATTTTCAGCGTTTTACAAATTAAACTAACATGACAGAGATATGAGAGCTGACAGTTAGCCTTGAGATTACCCATAGTGAGGACATTGTGTAGGAATACGAGAGGGATTATAGGGATAAATAACGACTGCCTCTGAACACCACTGCAATCTGTGTATCAACAAGGCTAAGATTGCTGGATTTTGGCATCAAAAGTAAGACTAGCAGAGACAGACGTATAAGAAACGTGTACACAACCAGTGCGCAATAGTATCAATAAGCATTCATACCCTTCAACATTTGCTGAGGGAGACAGCACTTATGGATTTTCCAGGAGTACGATGATGTCGATTCTGAACAACAAAAACAATGACAATAAACTATTTATCAGGTTAGTTTTAGTTGGTGTGCAAGAGTTCTTGTTTTGAGTTTTCTGTCTGTTCAGTTATTGGTGTAATGTATACCACCTTTGTGGCTGTGGATTTTGAACCGACGTTACTTGACCTAGTACTTTAAGGGTGCGTACTTGCACCGACTCTGTTCAGTATCATGTTTTCTGCTATGCTGACTGATGCTTTTAGTGACGGGGACACAGGAATCGACATTAGTTATCGTATTGATGGAAAATTGTTTAACCTTAGGAGGCTTCAAGCAAAAACCAAGGTCAAATCACACACCATCAGAGATCTTCTGTTTGCTGATGATTGTGCCCTCAATGCTGGCTCAGAGGCTGATCTGCAGCATAGTGTGGATAGATTCTCCGAAGCCTGCGCCAACTTTGGGCTTACCATCAACACGAAGAAAACAGAAATCATGTACCAACCAGCTCCTGGCACAGTTTATACTGAGCCAATCATCAAGGTTAATGGTGAGAAACTGAATGTTGTGAACAGATTCACATACTTTGGTAGCACACTATCCCAGAACATTGTCATTGATGATGAGGTGAACACCAGGATCTCAAAAGCCAGCAGCACATTTGGCAGACTATACACCAACGTTTGGCATCGAAGTGGCATTAGTCTACAGACAAAGCTGAAGGTGTACAGAGCTGCGGTGCTTCCAGTGCTGCTATATGCAAGTGAAACATGGACTGTATACAGGCGCCACGTAAAGAAGCTAAACCACTTCCATACAGTCTGTCTCAGGAAGATAATGAACATCAAATGACAAGACAAGATCCCGGATACCGCCGTTCTTGTCAGAGCTGGTATTCCTAGTATTGATACTATTCTGATGCAGTCACAGATTCGCTGGGCAGGTCATGTAGTCCGCATGCCAGACCATCGACTGCCAAAGATACTTTTTTTATGGTGAGATACAGAAGGGTAAACGCTCCCATGGTGGCCAAAAGAAGCGCTTCAAAGACACGTTAAAGACGTCATTGAAAACCTTTAACATAAACCCAGACACATGGGAAGCTGCTGCGCAAGACCGAACTGCTTGGCGCACATCTCTTCGTAAAGGTGCAGCGGCATGCGAATCATCCAGAAGAGCAGCAGCGGAACAGCGGAGACAAGCTAGAAAGGACCGTGAAATAAAACCTTCACATGAAGCAAACATTCCCTGCCCATACTGTCCGAGATCTTTCCAGGCCCGCATCGGGCTCATCAGTCACCTTCGTATCCATAGACTAACCTAACATATTCCTAAATAATTGGATGAACAGAGTGGTCTTCATCACCCGTGATGGACGAACAACAACAACTTGACCTGGTATTCTTTTTAGATGTGATATAATTCTATTTTCAGGCACCAGTGTTTTTATTAGCAGTGTGTTGTACTTGAGTTTTGCCAGCGCCATACATAGCCTCGCATAGGTCGCCTTGTATGACATTTCCGAGGAAGCAGTAGTTGACGTCTGTGTCCATTGAGAGACCGCAGATAACATTCTCTGCGGTATTAGAAAAGGATTTCTTTGTTTTCATACTTCCTGTTCGTGCATTTCTAGGCATTATAAATGCGTGCATGAGTGCCAAGTAGGTAGGTTAAAGAATCCGAAATCATTTTAGGACGAAGCATTTCAGTAAGACAACACACCTGCAACGTTTCCTTTATACTCATTCTCGTGCATGTTGACTTTCAATCTTTTATTGCATTAAGGTAGTAGACTACCTTGTAGGGTAAAAAACTCAAATTTTCCTTTCAGAATCAAACAACCATGGGTATAGTGTTAGTATGGACTTAACATTTTTGTCCACATAATGACCTCATTAATTATGCAAATTAGCTATCCAATATGGCCGCCGTAGTGAATAAATTATACGCCTTTTTTAAAACATCATAACTATGTTATTTTTACAAGGATCTGACTGAAACTTGGCAAATTGAATTAGTATATATAGCTTGAGGTTTTGACCTAAAATAACAGATATTGACCGAAAGGTTGATTTGTAATGAATTTTCAAAATTTATATTTCTTGAATGTTTGATCTTTGTGCCTCATTATATATGCATGATGGTCATAAAACTAAAATTTTGAATTCAATTGTATCCATTTTAGGTCATAATCTGTAAGATTATATGATAACCAACTGTGTTAATTTTCATGTCAATTGAATGTACAGATCCAGAGATATCTTGTTTCAAAGATCACCAATTATGCTAAAAAGACAATTCCGAGAAAACAAAGAAAAACAGAAAAAGAACTCACAAAATGAAGTTTAATGAGCTCCTGTTGAATAAAGGTCTCCTTCTACTGCAGCTGCAGTGTCTATGAATCCCATTTTCAGTGCTCTCAGGGTCTTTCCATTGCAATGTCCTTACTTGCTGAATAGATCCTGTGCAGCGTTCTCCTGTATGCTTTCTTTGCCATGCGTTGACTTGTGTTCATGTATATCGAAAAATTCTGCAATGCACTGTGGCCTTTCCCAATAGAACGCACAAATGCCACCATTCGCACATTTACTTCTTTGTTTGTGAGTAGCTGAAGATGAAACATCAGAAGTATTGAAATTGGCAGTCCATTCGCCACTGTTTGTGCGCTTGATACTGATTTCATGACAAAAGCCATTCCGAGTCTCTTCGACGATCTCACAGGTCAGTGAGTACTGATAACATTTGTCACATCTAAAGTTAGCGCATAAAAACCCAAACAGTAGTTTTACATCCATAAGGATAAACCCATTTCCTTTGTTGTCATTTTTAGCTTGTCCTTCACTTTCTTCTACCTTTATGACCTTTATTTTCTTTGCTGAGGAGCACAGAGGTTTTATAGCGTCAGTATCGACAATAGGTGTCTCATTTTCAGGCAACGGTTTGTTGGTGTACACGCCTTCCAGTCTTTGTCTTATTTCTCATTGTGAACAAAAGAAGCTCTGCTAACTACTATTATACAGAATCAGTATAAAACTAGCAATAAATAGAGTTGATGTTGGTGAAAATGCACTATGCATGTTACAAATGTTGAAATTTACGATCAAAGCTTTCTAGACACACACTTTTGAAAAATTCACAAGAAATCATTGAGTGATTCCCCGTGGAAAAGTTATAAATATCTTTTTCCTGTTGCCTATGTATAATTATAATTTCGCAGTTTTACAATTACGCACCTTCTTGTTGGGTCATTATTCACATGGTAACCAACTATAAACATTGGTTGCTATGCAAATCACTCAAGGGGGCGTGTGTAGAAAAACACTGATTCCTATCAAACCAGAGTATCTCTAAGCTTCTATGAATTATTTTTAGTTCAAGAACATGTTGACGATGATTTAAAGCATGAAAATGAAAATTGTTGGATTTTTATTTTTTTTAAGCTTTTCTGGGTATACTTCTACCTTAATGATTTCAATTATGACGCTTGTGGTGATGTTTGGTTTGGTTTTAAGGACTATCTTCATTGCACACGGACAACTCCATCAGTGCTCCGATCTCCTCCCTTCGGTCACACAAGGAGGATCTCAGCACAGTGCACGAACTCCGTAGCATCGGCGAGAATCCCAGTGTGTATATAGGAGTGACGCATTCTATAAATATTTTTGTGGTGGGTAGGTTTCTAATTTATAAATTTTTCCAGGGCAGCGGCCTTGCAGCCCATTCTTTACGATTTCCAACTGCCGTGGGATTTTAAACGTGCGCAACTTGCTCACAGGACCTCCTAATTTGTCGCCCTTATCCGAGAAGGTTAGGCCTCCGATCTCACTACCCAGGAAACCAGAGGGAGTATGACATCATTAGGACTACTGGTTCAGAAAAAAAAAAATTCCATAAATTATATTCCCTCATCTGGGAATCGAACCTGGTGTCGTGGAATATTCTAATCCACATATATAAATTATCAAGTAAATATAAAGCCTAATAAATACATATAATAAATAAAGAAAAGAGCATTGGTAAATAACAGTGCTGTCACAATGACAGTACTCGAAATCCCCCTTGTTTTCTGCTTCGTCTGCAAATTGTAACGCTTTCAAGTTGATAGTAAAAGCTTACTGTATTATACCCGCTTTCTTCAATGAAACGTGTGCTGTATTTCTTGGAAAAACATTGAGAGGCACCCTGCGTAATGACCTAAATTAATCCTAACATTAATTATACTGCGTTACCAAAACGAACGAACAGATGGACTAAAGGATAAAAAGAGAAGGGAGAGGCAGAAGCCGAACACTAAACACGCTTCGCGCGATACACAAATGCTGCCATCACGCGTGTAAGACTACAAGCACTAACTTTTTCGGACGGACAGTGATAAATTCACTACCCTTCCCAGAGTTAGGTTTTAAAATCATAAAAAACGCTTATTAGGAAAGATAACAATAGATGGGTTTACGGTTGAAAACATAACAGTACCCAGACAGCACATCTTCGAAACAGGAGGTAGAAAATACATATTTTGAACGCAGCCACGTAGCTCCTTTAAATTGGGATATTTGGGTTCCTTAGGGCTTGCTGACAAAGAATATGTAAAACGTTACGCAAATAGTCCAGGAATTAATAAATTATAACCAAAATAAAATATTGGGGATGCCTGACAGCATGAAATCATTTCTGCTCATAAAATTTTTTTATAACGTGTTTGAAAAAACCTTACGTTACATAAATAGCCTACCATGTAAACTCCAAATTGATTGGAGCGCAACAAATGAAAGACTAACCCCGATTGGTCGGGCTATAAATACTATCTTGGTTGTTAGGGGAGACGGGGGAAGGTAACATTTTTTCAAACACTTGTCGAAACGTGGCCTCATTGGCTAGACTCGCTGATATACTCACTTAGGAGCGTTAGTTCGAGACCACTAGTGCAAATAAGCTTGATAAAGCGACAGTGCGTTGAAGCCAGCTCACATTTTTGCTAAAATAAAAGCCTGGAACATAAGCAGATGGGAATTTGTGCCAGTAAATGTGCCAGAATTCATTGCTAATCAACGTATCTGTGTTTATTTCCATGAAATTGTGGTAAGCTTGAACCATTCAGTATCTTTTAATGAAAATTGAATGTAAATTGTTAATTTATGCCTGTATATATATGTGTAGTTCAGTGGCAAACAGGAGATAAAGCCTATAATGCTCCAGCCTGAACAGAGGGTGTCGGAGGGAAGTAAAACGGCATGGAATGGCCAAATAGTACACTGACACCTGGATGATTGATTAGACAGAAATAATGCTGGAAGTGCAGAGGCGTGGTAACCATTAAGGAGGTAAATACTGGTATAAAGTATTTCAGATGAAGCTGACAGTTGGCCTAACGCTCTGAACTCAATGTTAGTGTTGTATTGTGCTCAGTGTAGAACTAGAGTATCAATTAGTTATGAAGTAGAAGGTACATCCTTCTTGTTTTCAGGGACCGTGGTCTTGATGGTACTGAGCAGCACCTGGTCAGAGCTTTGCTGAATCCAGAGTCGGACAGCATACTCCTTGGTCCATTTAGCTATCAGTGAGGTGTCTCCAGAGCCCAGAGGAGAATTCGAGCAGAGGAGTCCTTTCCTGCCGCCATCACTCAAGATAAGCTGTTTTGGCCAGCTGAGCTCAACATTATGTCCCCTCATCTTGAAATAACTTTGTAAAAATAACATTCAGAGGGGAATTTAATTGTCTTAATATCAGGAACTGAGAACATCTCCAATACTAGTCCCTAAAGACAAACTATTGAAGTCATGATGACAAATACCAACAGAGCTTGAACAAAACAAAATCAGTATTACCTCATTTTACTACTACACAACTGACACACATAGGATATTTGTAATAATATATGTCACTACTATATTCATATTGGTAAATTCTGTATATATAACTTGTAATTTAAATTGATTGTGATTCCTGGTTCCCTTGTAGTTGAATCAGGACACATATTCATTCATGCCAGTAATGAATACATATTGTTATTTGAAAAGTTATCAGTGATTTTTTTAAGATATCCTTGTAGAGTGTTATATGTATGTGAGTGTCACAGTGTTGTCAAGTGTAGTGGAATAAATTAAATTGTTTATCCGTCTGTTGTTGTTATGACTTACACTTCATCATACACATACCCTAGACACATAACGTAGTCATCACACTATTCCAGAATAATTCTGACTGAGATATATAGATATGTGGTAGCAAGTAAGGTTATCTATAATACACTACTCTTATTAGATATAGATACCTTCACAGCTGATCTCAGTCAGTACACTAAGTCCCCTATAAATATTTATAACATCCAACTTCACCACATATATTGGGGTCTCGCTCTTGGGATTTTGAATCTTTCCCTATTAAAAATATTGGGGGTAATTCACTTCAGGGAATATAAGAATTAAAAGGTATCCTTGGGTGGAATTAAATAAGGTTGAGCTCACGGTGCCTGTGTTGTCCATTATATATATTTAGAATTTGAATTGTTGGTTAGACATTGTAGAAATTTATCTGATAGACAATGGCGGACCTGGCCAAGTTTCGATCTGCTGCTGTACAGACTGCAAAAGAGTTAGGATTAGATGGGCAAGTTATGGTTGCCTATGTCACTACGGAATGTGACAAATTTATTGAACGCGAAGAAAGAAGATTAGAAAAAGAGGCCGAAAGAAAGTTAGAGGCTGAGACTAAGAGGTTGCAAGCTGAGGCTGAGACTAAGAGGTTGCAGATTGAGGCTGAGGCTAAGAAATTGGAAGCAGAAAGAGAAGACAAAAGATTAGCTACAGAAAGAGAAGCCGAGGAAAGAAGACAGGCTGCAGAAAGGGAAGAGAGGAGATTAGCTGCAGAAAGGGAAGCAGAAGATAAAAGATTACAAAGGGAACATGAGTTACGACTAAGGGAGTTTGAGTTTCAAGGCCATGCTCCTGAAAATGGTGCCAGCCCCTGTGCCTCTGATGCTACGGTTACTCAAGGAGCCTCAACCTCAGCTATGAATTTTCATTTAGATCATTTTGTTGAGAAAGACGATGATATAGAGAGTTACCTAAATAGGTATGAGCTATTAGCTACCACGTATGGGTTAGAGAGAGAAAGGTGGAGCTTAAAGTTATCTCAGGGACTTCGTGGGGCAGCTTATGAAGTTTTTGCAAAAATGAGCAGAGGTGATCAGGAAAATTATGACATGCTAAAGCAGGCTCTTTTGTTAAGGTATGAAAAGAATGCAGAATTTTATAGGAAAAAATTTAGGAATGCTAAACTACTGTCAGGTGAAACCTATCACCAGTTCTCTGCACGAATAGAGACATACTTGGAGAAATGGACTTCTCTGGGGAAAACCCAAGATCTTAAGGAAATGGTCCTTATAGAGCAATTAAGAGAGTCCATGGCTCCAGACCTGAGAAAGTTTCTCATGGAACAAGGGGCAGAGAGGCTGGGTGAGTTGCTAAATGTTGCTGAAAGGTATCAAGCAGCTCAAGCAGAGGTAACAGGTAATAAAAAGAAACAAGTGGATAACTTTAGGGCACCACAGAACTTTAATAAATTTGATCCTAAGGATCAAAATAAAGGTAAGCACCAATTTGATAGGCCACGGTATGAAAATAAAAATAAATTCCCACAATTCGATGAAAGGAAATATGATGAAAGAAAATCTTTCAACCAAGGAAAAAGGTGGTGTAAAAATTGTAAGATGGACAATCATGACACTGACCGTTGCAGAAGGAAACCTGTGTATATGGCAACCCTTCAGGTCAGGTCGACCTCAAGACAGGAGGAGGATATTATGTTGGATACCACTCCAGAAGAGATGAGGAAGGCACAGGCTGGGGATAAAACACTCAAGCCTTGTTTCAGAAAATTGTCAACTTGTCATACAACTCCAGGCAAGGGAGATTTTTACATGAAAAACAAGTTGATGTATAGGAAGACTGGAGCTAGATCCAATGGTCACGGACAGCTGGTTCTTCCAAAAAGATATAGGGCAGACTTAATAAGGAGCCTACATGTGAAACCAGATGGGGACCATGAGAAGATAGGTACCATCATTCAAAAGGTGGCTCACAATTATTATTGGCCCAAAGCAAGATGGGACATTGAGAATTTTGTAGAAAGGTGTAGCATAGCACATGAGGGAACACCCACAAGTGGGAACATGGATCAGGACCTGGACACGCCACGGGGCAAAATTAGGCCTGATAATAAAAAGAAATATAAATTTGAAAAAGTGGACCAAATGGAATGGGAAGCCCCTTTTCACGGACAAGCTTCACTTAACTGTTTTACAATGGCCACTATGCGGAGAGTGCAAACAGATGTCTTACCCCAGGATAAGCCGACAATCCCTCAATCGGACTTAAACAAACTGGAGGAAGAAGATGTAGAGAGGAAATCTCTCATCAAGAATTTTAAGTGGGGAGAAAGCCCCAAAAGAAAAATTGGTAGCGGTCGTTTTGTGAATGATAATTCTGGGAGGAAAAATCATCACTATAAAGCTTCGAGTGGAAGAGACCATACCGGTGCATGGACAAATAGGTCCACACAATTAAAGGTCCATATGTAGCTTTGTTAAGAACGTGGACTGATGAAAAGGCAGAGGAAAACATTACATCTTCATACCAATATGTGAATGAGCTGACCACTCGGTTAAAAACTGGCTGGAAACTTGCCAATGAAAATTTGAAACAAGCCAGGAAGAAACATGCTGCCTATTATAACAGGAAGGCGAAGGACAGAAATCTGGCTGTGGGAGAGAAAGTACTGCTTCTTTTGCCTGGGAGTCAGAATAAGTTACAAATTGGATGGCAGGGTCCATATACAGTTCTAGAGAAGGTGTCTAGAACAAATTATAAGATAGATAAGAAGGGGAGAGAAAAAATCTATCATGTGAATCTCCTGAAGAAATATTTGGAAAGAGAACATCAGGAAGAGACACACTTGTTGACCTTGTCCATCGCCATGGAGATGAAAAAGGAACCACTTTCATCATTTGAATATCCATTACACCCCTGTGAGACAGCAGCACAGGTGAAAATCAGTACACATTTAACGAAAACTCAGAAAGAGAGAGTGCAACAGGTTCTAAATAATCATGCAGAGGTGTTAACAGACCGACCAGGGCATACAAACCTATTGGAATATGATATGAAACTAATAGACTCCACACCTGTCTGTATGAAACCATATTCGATTCCGTTTGCTAAGGAGAAAGCTTTGAAGGAAGAGATAGACTATCTGTTGAAGGAAGGAATTATTTCGCACAGTGAGTCTTCGTATAGTTCCGGTGTTGTACTCTTAAGGAAGCCCTCTGGAGAACATAGACTCTGTATAGATTACAGGAGACTGAATGCTATTACAGAAGGACAGGTGGATCCATTGCCGGATACAAATCAGCTGTTTGCCAGGCTAAATAAAGCTAAATATTTCTCAAAAGTGGATCTGAGTAAAGGATACTATCAGATTCCAGTAAAGCCTGAGGTTAGACCATACCTAGCTTTTAGTACCTCAGAAGGACACTATGAGTTTAATAGATTGCCATTTGGATTGAAGAATGCGCCTAGTGTCTTCTCTAGAATGATGAGAAAATTATTGGATCCTCTGAATAATCCCTGTATAACAAATTTTATGGATGATATCCTTATAGCAACAGAAACATTTGAGGAACACATTGACTCTCTGAACATGCTATTTGATCGACTTAGGGAGGCAAATTTAACAGCCCGACCAACCAAATGTTGCGTTGGATGTAAAGAATTGGAATTTTTGGGACACACAGTTTATCAGGGAAACATGACCCCTGACCCAAAGAATTTAGAGAAACTACAGAAAGCCCCGAGACCACAAACCAAGAAGGACGTGAGATCCTTTGTCTCATTATGTGGTTTCTACCAGAAGTATATCAAAAACTTTAATTCCATATGTGCACCTTTAAAGGAATTGACACGTAAAGGACATCCAGATCGCATTACATGGACACCACAATGTGAAATGACTTACCAAGAATTGAAGGAAAAGCTCACAAGTAAACCCATTTTGAAATTACCTGACTTAAGTCAAGAATTCATAGTAAGGACGGATGCAAGTAATATTGGGTTAGGTGCAACTCTACTACAGAAATCAGATGCATTGGATGGGGAATTAAGCCCAGTGGCATATGCTAGCAGAAAGTTGAATAAAGCTGAAATCAACTACTCAACTAGCGAAAAAGAATGTCTTGCAGTAATATGGGCAATAAAGAAATTCAATATTTATCTATATGGGAAGGCATTTAAGTTGCAAACAGATCACAAACCTTTATCGTTTCTAGCACAGGCTAAGCATGAGAACTCCAGGTTACTCCGATGGTCTTTGCTTCTGGCTCCATATAATTTTAGCATCGAGTATATATCTGGAAAAACCAATTTGGGAGCGGATTTTTTAAGCCGCCATCCGTGTGATGAGAATCACCGTAAACCCCAGAAATAATAATAAATTTCTCTATGTGTATATAGAATAAAGGACTGACATATAATGTCTGTTTTAAGAGGGGAGGTGTCGTGGAATATTCTAATCCACATATATAAATTATCAAGTAAATATAAAGCCTAATAAATACATATAATAAATAAAGAAAAGAGCATTGGTAAATAACAGTGCTGTCACAATGACAGTACTCGAAATCCCCCTTGTTTTCTGCTTCGTCTGCAAATTGTAACGCTTTCAGGTTGATAGTAAAAGCTTACTGTATTATACCCGCTTTCTTCAATGAAACGTGTGCTGTATTTCTTGGAAAAACATTGAGAGGCACCCTGCGTAATGACCTAAATTAATCCTAACATTAATTATACTGCGTTAGCAAAACGAACGAACAGATGGACTAAAGGATAAAAAGAGAAGGGAGAGGCAGAAGCCGAACACTAAACACGCTTCGCGCGATACACAAATGCTGCCATCACGCGTGTAAGACTACAAGCACTAACTTTTTCGGACGGACAGTGATAAATTCACTACCCTTCCCAGAGTTAGGTTTTAAAATCATAAAAAAAACGCTTATTAGGAAAGATAACAATAGATGGGTTTACGGTTGAAAACATAACAGTACCCAGACAGCACATCTTCGAAACAGGAGGTAGAAAATACATATTTTGAACGCAGCCACGTAGCTCCTTTAAATTGGGATATTTGGGTTCCTTAGGGCTTGCTGACAAAGAATATGTAAAACGTTACGCAAATAGTCCAGGAATTAATAAATTATAACCAAAATAAAATATTGGGGATGCCTGACAGCATGAAATCATTTCTGCTCATAAAATTTTTTTATAACGTGTTTGAAAAAACCTTACGTTACATAAATAGCCTACCATGTAAACTCCAAATTGATTGGAGCGCAACAAATGAAAGACTAACCCCGATTGGTCGGGCTATAAATACTATCTTGGTTGTTAGGGGAGACGGGGGAAGGTAACATTTTTTTCAAACACTTGTCGAAACGTGGCCTCATTGGCTAGACTCGCTGATATACTCACTTAGGAGCGTTAGTTCGAGACCACTAGTGCAAATAAGCTTGATAAAGCGACAGTGCGTTGAAGCCAGCTCACATTTTTGCTAAAATAAAAGCCTGGAACATAAGCAGATGGGAATTTGTGCCAGTAAATGTGCCAGAATTCATTGCTAATCAACGTATCTGTGTTTATTTCCATGAAATTGTGGTAAGCTTGAACCATTCAGTATCTTTTAATGAAAATTGAATGTAAATTGTTAATTTATGCCTGTATATATATGTGTAGTTCAGTGGCAAACAGGAGATAAAGCCTATAATGCTCCAGCCTGAACAGAGGGTGTCGGAGGGAAGTAAAACGGCATGGAATGGCCAAATAGTACACTGACACCTGGATGATTGATTAGACAGAAATAATGCTGGAAGTGCAGAGGCGTGGTAACCATTAAGGAGGTAAATACTGGTATAAAGTATTTCAGATGAAGCTGACAGTTGGCCTAACGCTCTGAACTCAATGTTAGTGTTGTATTGTGCTCAGTGTAGAACTAGAGTATCAATTAGTTATGAAGTAGAAGGTACATCCTTCTTGTTTTCAGGGACCGTGGTCTTGATGGTACTGAGCAGCACCTGGTCAGAGCTTTGCTGAATCCAGAGTCGGACAGCATACTCCTTGGTCCATTTAGCTATCAGTGAGGTGTCTCCAGAGCCCAGAGGAGAATTCGAGCAGAGGAGTCCTTTCCTGCCGCCATCACTCAAGATAAGCTGTTTTGGCCAGCTGAGCTCAACATTATGTCCCCTCATCTTGAAATAACTTTGTAAAAATAACATTCAGAGGGGAATTTAATTGTCTTAATATCAGGAACTGAGAACATCTCCAATACTAGTCCCTAAAGACAAACTATTGAAGTCATGATGACAAATACCAACAGAGCTTGAACAAAACAAAATCAGTATTACCTCATTTTACTACTACACAACTGACACACATAGGATATTTGTAATAATATATGTCACTACTATATTCATATTGGTAAATTCTGTATATATAACTTGTAATTTAAATTGATTGTGATTCCTGGTTCCCTTGTAGTTGAATCAGGACACATATTCATTCATGCCAGTAATGAATACATATTGTTATTTGAAAAGTTATCAGTGATTTTTTTTAAGATATCCTTGTAGAGTGTTATATGTATGTGAGTGTCACAGTGTTGTCAAGTGTAGTGGAATAAATTAAATTGTTTATCCGTCTGTTGTTGTTATGACTTACACTTCATCATACACATACCCTAGACACATAACGTAGTCATCACACTATTCCAGAATAATTCTGACTGAGATATATAGATATGTGGTAGCAAGTAAGGTTATCTATAATACACTACTCTTATTAGATATAGATACCTTCACAGCTGATCTCAGTCAGTACACTAAGTCCCCTATAAATATTTATAACATCCAACTTCACCACACCTGGTACTTCTAGAATTCGAGGGGAACGCCATTCCTCTTAGCCTCTCTGACCCCAAATTAGATGTTTGAAATAGATTAATTGTTTTTGATTTTTTTTTTCAGTGTATGTATTTTATCAGAGCGCATTAGTGTTAGAGACATCTTCTTCTTCTTCAAGTACCATGTCTAGTGGCGTAGGAGATCATGTCTCTCCACAACTTTCTGTCTCCAGTACAATTTATAAATTCTGTTGTTGACTTCTTTCCATGCCACGATGTCAAACTGTCCATTATTTGCTCTCTTTGTCTTCCACTATCTCTTTGTCCTTCAATCTTACCTGTTGTTACGATATATTCCAGCTTTCTTCTTCTCATAACATGCCCCCAAAAAGTGGTTAACTTCTTTCTAACTTGTGAAATAAGTTTCCTTTGCGCATTGGCCAAAAAAAAACTGTTGATAGCATTGCCAGGCAGTCCTTGTTATGAAGTCCCCAGAGTAGCAGACGTAGAGGCAGGCCGAAAGAAACTTTGAGAAAAGAACCGGAAGTCAGAAATGAAAATGCCCCGGAAGACACGGACAGATCTTGAGCTGATTGTCGTGGAATATTCTAATCCACATATATAAATTAAAAGGTAAATATAAAGCCTAACAAATAAATTCTAATAAAGAAAAGAGCAATGGTAAAATAACAGTGCTGTCACAAAGAACGTACTCGAAATCCCCCTTGTTTTCTGCTTCGTCTGCAAATTGTAACGCTTTCACGTTGATAGTAAAAGCCTACTGTATTATTACCCGCTTTCTTCAATGAAACGTGTGCTGTATTTCTAAGAAAAACATTGAGAGGCAGACTGCGTAATGACCTAGATTAATCCTAACATTAATTATATTACGTTACCAAAACGAACGAACAGATGGACTCAAATAGAAAGAGAGAGGGGCGAATAAAATCAGGAACGCATGCAAAATTAAACACGCGTCTCGCTATTAATGCCACCCCAACAAGCGTAACGCGATACACAATTACTACTATCACGCGTGTAAGGCTGCATGCACTAACTTTTTCGGACGGACAGTGATAAATTCACTACCCTTCCCAGAGTTAGGTTTTAAAATCACAAAAAACGCTTATTAGGAAAGATAACAATAGATGGGTTTACGTTTGAAAACATTACAGTACCCAGACAGCACATCTTCGAAACAGGAGGTAGAAGAAATTGCATATTTTGAACGCAGCCACTTAGCTCTATTAAATATATATATTTGGGTTCCTTAGGGTTTGCTGACAAAGAATATGTACGGCGTTATGCAAATAGTCTAGGAATTAACAAGTTATAGCCAAAATAAAATGATGGTGCTGTCAGACAACACCCAAAATCAGAATCGCTCAGTGGTAGATTTTTTTTACACCACCATTGTACGGGAAATGGGCCACAAGTTACATTTGAACTGATTGGCTGGAATGATATGTAAGGCTAAACACGATTAGTCGGGCTATAAATACTATCTTTGGTTGTTAGGGGAGACGTAGGAAGTTAAAATTTTTTCAAATACTTGTCGAAACGTGGCTCCATTGGCTAGACTCGCTGATATACTCACTTAGGAGCGTTAGTTCGAGACCACTAGTCAAATAAGCTTGATAAAGCAACAGTGCGTTGAAGCCAGCTCATATTTTGCTAAATAAAAGCCTGGAACATAAGCAGATGGGAATTTGTGCCAGTAGTTGTGCCAGAATTCATTGCTAATCAACGTATCTGTGTTTGTTTCCATGAATTGTGGTAAGCTTGAAACATTCAGTATCTTTTAATGAAAATTGAATGTGAATTGTTAATTTATGCCTGTATATATGTGTAGTTCAGTAGCAAACATGATGTAAAGCCTATAATGCTCCCGCCTGAACAGAAGGTGTCGGAGGAAAGTAAAACTGCATGGAATGGCCAAACAGTACACTGACACCTAGATTATTGATTAGACAGAAATAATGCTGGAAGTGCAGAGGCGTGGTAACCATTAAGGAGGTAAATACTGGTATAAAATATTTCAGATGAAGCTGACAGTTGGCCTAACGCTCTGAACTCAATGTTTGTGATGTATTGTGCTCAGTGTAAAAAGAGAGTATAAATTAGTTATGAAGTAGAAGGTACATCCTTCTGGTTTTCAGGGACCGTGGTCTTGATGGTATTGAGCAGCACCTGGTCAGAGCTTTGCTGAATCCAGAGTCGGACAGCATACTCCTTGGTCCATTTAGCTATCAGTGAGGTGTCTCCAGAGCCGAGGGGAGAGTCGAGCAGAGGAGTCTGTTCCTGCCGCCATCACGCAAGATAAGCTGATGTGGCCAGCTGAGCTCAAAATTATGTACCCCCAGCTTAAAATGACCTTGTAAAAATAACATTAAGAGGGGAATTAAATTGTGTTAATATCAGGAACTGAGAACATCTCCAATAATAGTTCCCATAAAGACAAACTATTGAAGTCATGATGACAAATACCAACTGAGCTTGAACAAAACAAAACCAGTATTACCTCATATTACTACTACACAACTGACACACACAGGATACTTTTAATAATATATGTCATTACCATATTCATATTGATAAATTCTGTACATATAACTTGTAAGTAAAATTGATTGTGATTCCTGGTTCCCTTTGTATTTGAATCAGGACACATATTCATTCATAACAGCAATGAATACATATTGTTATTTGAAAAGTTATCAGTGACTCCTTTAAGATATCCTTTAGAGTGTTATATGTATGTGAGTGTCACAGTGTTGTCAAGTGTGGTGGGATAAATTAAATTGTTTATCTGTCTGTTGTTGTTATGACTTACACTTCATGATACACATACCCTAGACATACAACGTAGTCATCACACTATTCCAGAATAATTCTGACTGAGGTATACATATGTGGCAGCAAGCAAGGTTATATATAATACACTACTCTTATTAGATATATATACCTTCACAGCTGATCTCAGTCAGTACACTAAGTCCCCTATAAATATTTATAACATCTCACTTCACCATACTGATAGCACGCGACAGGAGGAGTTGGCATGTGTTTGTTGAAGGCCATTGTGCCTTGGGAAGTTGGCGAGTAATGAAAGAATAGTAAATGTGCTGTACAGAGTTTTCAATAAATTATAGGGCTGCTCTAAAAATGGCAAGGAAATAAATAAATAAATATATTAACAAATCAAACGGTAGTAAATCAGTTATTAACAGTACACGAAGAAGACATTCGGAGGGAATGAAATCTGATGAAGGGCGACACCCAATCTAACAAAGGATGAAACCCGAAATGTCCCGTATTTCCCGTGTTACCGCTAATTTGTACAACGAATTCAATACCGTTTTATTTGTTAATAAATATATTTATTTCCTTACCAACTGACGAAGAGTGAAACATGAAACGTCCCGTGTTTTCCGCGTACCGTTAATTTGTAAAACCGATTCAATACCGTTTTATTTATTAATATATATTTATTTCCTTACCAATTAAGCCATGCATGTCTAAGTTCACACTGTCTCACGGTGAAACCGCGAATGGCTCATTTAAATCAGTCGAGGTTCCTTAGATGACACGATCCTACTTGGATAACTGTGGCAGTTCTAGAGCTAATACATGAGGGCAAGTTCCGTATCCTACTAGTGACAGGCGGTTGCTACTGGTGTCAGACTGTAACGGCCAGACCGTTCCTCTGGCATCCACGCCGGGTCTTGCTGCATGGGCAACAGCTCGATCTACAATTGCCCAACCTCGTGCCACCGAAAGTTATTTCGGGAGGCACGCTCCTATGGTCAGTAATGACTGAGAGGGAAGATAGATTTCCTTACCAACTGACGAAGAGTGAAACCCAAAACGTCCCGTGTTTCCCGTGTACCGTTAATTTTAAAAACGGATTCAATACCGTATTTTTGTTTTTATATATATTTACACAGAGTTTTCGATTTGTTTTTGCGTCTTCTTCAATTCCGGTTTCCACACAAAAAAAAGTAATGAAAAGTAAGGCAAAGACGTAATGATTTTCACTGTTGAATTTTATTTGAACGAAGCGTAGTATACTAATCTAGCTTTAAGAGACTTGCTAAATCTGAACAAAAACGTAATACATTGTACCAATAGTTCTTTCTGAAGTATGCCTCTTTCTTTCAAGCAGAAAAAAAAAAAAAAAAAAAAAAAGCATGACTTATCTGTATATACTACTAGCATTTACATCAAGGTTGAATAAATTTCCAGCGATGATAATCCATTGTCAAGTGTTTAAAAATTCAGCATATGCACATTCACACTCACTTGGTTGGTCCTAGGTTCGATTCCCGGTAAGCTTATCTCTTATAGTTTCTTTTCTGTTGTCTTGTGCCATCCTTTATGTCCAACGATTACCTGTTAATTTCCTTTATTTATTTACTTACTTATTTATTTACCAATAAGATGATGCTTTTGCGTAGAATAAAAGGTAAAGGCAGTCCCATAGCAAAAGGGGAGTGACGTGTTAGAGACTTCACCATACCAGGTTCAGCTTTTTATGGTGGTGGTGCGGGGGGGGGGAAGGGGGGTGACAATATCCCTTCATCACTACCTTTGCTTTCCCTCAATCAAGAGCAGAATTAGGTACTTATTTTACAGCTAGATAGACTGGGGCATGACGCTACCAGGTTTTGATCCTTGAGCCCAGTAACTTTGCAGCGAAATGAAAGTGTTCTAATCGCTTAACCAATCGGACGCTCATTGAAAGGGATTGAAATGGTATGACAAAATCACCAATATTGAACTGGCGAAGAACCAGATAAATCCAGTGAAATAAAAGATGACAGGAAGACAGTGGCAATGAGTAGACAACACGCACTGAGAAAACGTGTTGATAGCATTACATGACAGTCCTAGTTCTGGAATCACCAGGGTAACAGAAGGAAAAGGAGTCGGAAAAACCACACGGAGAAAAGAGCTGGTAGCAGAAATGAAGCTTGATGAAGACCTTGAGCTGATAGCATGCAACAGGCAGACTTGGCATGCGTCTGTTTGAAGGCCTAAACTCCCTGGCAAGCTGAAAGATGATGCAATAAAAGTAAACAAAGGTAAAGGGTCCCGTTACACGCCCATTGAGGCATATTGGGAATATGGTGTTAGGCCCTTTTTTTTCTTGGTGGCCGGCGTGATGCTGACCACATCACCCCTTGTGTGCCGATATGGTCAAGAAAATATGATGCAATTAGCTCATGCAAAAAAGTGATCTTGTAAAGTTAAGACCCCGTGTAGTTCCGTCCCATAAGAGACAAAGAAAGCATAGGCCTACTGTGCCGTTAGGCATGTCGTAGAAGGCGACTTAAATGACGTTGTGCATGTGGCTGGCAACTTCATCACATAAAACAAATTGTCACATAAACCACCGCAGTGGCGTCACTGGGTTTTGGTGTCACCCAGTGCGGTAACTCATGGTGTCACCCAGTGCGGTAACTCATGGTGTCACCCAGTGCGGTAACTCATGGTGTCACCCAGTGCGGTAACTCATGGACCTCCTCTCGTACAAGACCATACAGAATCCTTAGTAATGTTTTTTTGTACTAATGTTACTCGTAAATCGTAATTCTCGTATATCATTGAATGTAATGGCAATAGTAGTGACATAAACAACTAGCAAAATTAAAATTACACCTTTAAATTACAATATCATACGCACAGCCTAAATGTATTTAAATTTACATAGTTTCATGCGGTCAAAGTGAAAATTTGGTAAGAAAACAATAGAATTCGAAGTAAAAACGTGGTTATAACTAACTACAGGGATATTTTTAATAAAAAAAATAAATACATTTCTGCTGAAACACTGCACACAAATTTTATAGACGGTCATTTTGGTGTCATCCCCTAGTGACGAAATTGAACCACCGTTGCATGAGCTTGTGACTGTTTGATGCACAACACCTGCTGCAGACAACATTGAGGAGACCTGCTGATATCATTATAAGGAAGTCATTGAGATGCAAATAGCCTCAAGCCGAACACTGCTTTCTTTGAAAATATTCAAGCAGACGTCTGAGAGTGTACTAAGAAGAAGGTACCGTACTGAGAGGAGTATTTTTAACCATGGCAGCACCGAATAGTGGTTTTTACTTTTCGGCCGAATGCGAATAGAGGCCTTTAACTATTCGGCCGAATACGAATACGAATAGAGAGTGAATGTTGGGCATAAAATGTTGTGTTCAATAGGTCTACGTCTACTGACATTTTTATGAATTATACTGCGTTAAAAAAAAATAAATTGGGCAAGTGTCTTGGAAGTATTTAATTCTACTAACTAGCCATTAATCAGTTTTTTTTTTAAATTGCTGCATGAAACATGCATTGGCTTTAAAAAAAAAAAAGAGTCTCTCAATATTCTCTCTGCCAAAAGACAACTTCTGTTATCTGAAAACATGGTGTCAGCATTGCTGAACGGAAATGTACTTTTCGTATCTGATGACAGCGTACTATTCGGCCGAATGCGAATAGTTCATTGAATGCAATATTCGGCACCGAATCGAATACGAATCGAATATTCGGTGGTGCCCTATTTTTAACGTGGATGAGGGGCATATCCAGAGAGTATCAGGAAATCTCGAAGACGGCCGGATATAGTACTGCATTCTTCATCATCGCAACAGGTTATATTGATTGAACTGACCGTGCCATTTGAATCCAGATTGGAAGAGCAACATTTGCTCAAAGCGGCCAAGTATAGTGATCTGGCCGCAGATCTGAGACACGACGGGTTCACTGCAAGGGTCATGGCTGTTGAGGTGGGTGCAAGAGGGCTTGTGGCTGCATCAGTGTATGATTTACTGAAACTGTTGGGGCTGAGGGGACAGTTGAGAACAAGGGCACTGAAGAGGCTTAGTAAAACTGCAGAAAAGGCATCATGCTGGCTGTGGAACAACCGCAATGGGCTATGGACCTCGGGACAGTAAACTCTGCGGTACAGGAAACATCAGGAATTTTTCTACGTCCACAATACGTTGAGTTTTTTGGTGTACTGGTGAAAGGGCTGTGACTGACGGGCAACACGCGGCGTATTATAAGAGGTGTTGGGCACGGGGTTACAGTTGCTGGTGCGCAGTTGCTGGCCACGTCGGCTTCACGCAGGTGTGTCAGTGTCTGTCCCTGGTCGTGGTGTGCGGCGGAACGAACGGAATAATTTGTCTTCTCTTTGGTTACTTTCACAATTGCCTCCACGGCTGGCGGAGTTGGGAATTTAAAGTTGCTACCAAGTTGAAATGGGTTCATTTTCGATACAAGACAACAGGAGGCTGAGACACCTGGGAGTCATGACCCAAGTGGGCCCGCCCCCCTTAGAGTGTAAAGGAGTATTGGGCCGAAACACTTGTTCAATGGGGGAACTTCTGATGATCAGATTACCTCATGTTGTATCGCTCTGTATAGAGTTTCCTATCATCCTTAACACACACAGGTGGAGTACTGAAGAAATAGAGATGGGGAATTGTTAAGAAATAGAGATGGGAAATTGTTAAGACTTATATATGAAGAATTGTTAAGACATATATATGAAGAATTGTTAAGAAATATGCGTAAGGAATTGTTACGACACTAATATGGAGATATATATGTAAAGAGTTGGTAAGGCATATATGCGAGGAATTGTCAAGACATACAGCAGAATTGGTACAGTTATAAAAAAAAACCAGACTAATATTTTTGTTTAAAGTATTAATTAATATTTTTGGACAAGTCCCCTAATATAACTAAAAGATCTTGTGTTTTGGCGAAAGACGAGTACTTCGTCAACGCAAAGAACAATTTAAATGACAAAACAGGTAAAAACGTAATATTGGAATATAGGGTAAATGAATTGGATTTAAAAAAAAACACTACAACACACATACACACGCAAAGAACAGTTTTTAAAAAATGTCTAAAGGAGGCTTTAAAAAAGTTAAATTAAGATTTTCTTCGCTTAAAAGTTAATATACAAACAATTTAGGCATAGAAACAAATAGACTCATACATGTATACACAAAACACACATCATACGTTCATTTGTCAGTTTTGACAATAGGGAAGTTAAAATACAGTGAGACAATACGCGCAATTGATGGAACACTAGACCAAGGATTATTAACCTTTTTTTGTGCTATGGGCCGCTTTGATTGTCCGGTGAAGGTCACGGACCCTCTTCTAAGAAACAAAATGTACATAAACGCATAACTAAAAATGTTACATTTTAAGTGTTTCGTTATGTACTTGTGTCCACAAGAATCCATTCGCGGACCTCCACGGCGTCCGCGGACCATAGGTTCAGAAGCCCTGCTCTAGACAGTAGATATCGATACATAAAAGAATAAACTCATGGTACGACGGAGCTTCAATGTCATCATAATCACCTTTTCACATGTCGCCCCTTATGAAGCATGTACACTCATAGCAGCTGGTCCAATTGCATCAAAGCATTCATCTGATGTTGCCAGCCTCATGCACAACGTCATGTTAGTTAACTTTTGCAACATCATCATGTTCCTTTCTTCTCTTCATGGAGAATTAAGACATCACTGCAGCTGGCCTCCTCTTGCAGGAAGTCAGAACAGAAACACTGAAGTTCTCTTGCTGTGGTAGTTTCTAAATCAACACTAGTGTAAAAGCCCGTCATAAGACGGGAATTAAATTCAAAAGCACCAATACCTAACAGCAATTTTACTTATTCAAAAGTATTTAAAAAACTACTGTGCATCACCACAGTACACGAACTACGTAGCAGCAGCGAGGATCCCAATGTGTGTATACGGGATCACACACTCTATAAATTTTTGTGTGCACACCGTCATTTGCGCATTCTTCTTTGGTAAGTGTTACTATTTTCGTGAGAGTACATATAAGGGACACAATACAATTAATGTCTAACTTTCAACCACAGTTGCACCCCTTAGCGTTACGTACTGACAGAAAAAGCTGGGATTGTATATATAGGATCTTTTGAATTATGAGGTTGCCAGCGCCATGTACAATTTTTTTTAATAAGTCGCCTGTTACGACATGCTTGGGTGAGCATTAGTCCTCTTTATTTTCTTTGTCTCCTCAGAAAATCCCGAGAACTACACTGGGCTCTCTAACAAATCACCAACAACATAATGTTCGAAAGTTGTGAAGAGACACGATCGCCTACACCTGTTGGCGCACACTAAATAAAGATGGTGACAATTCTTTATTGATCTTAGTCTTCAGTTCTGATGTAAACAATATAATCTTATGAGCATTCCAGCCATACGCATGCAAACATTAAGTAGCTGAAACAAGAAAAAAAAAAAACGGAGTCCGCTACGCTTGTTCTAGAATGACCACCAAGGATGAATCGAAGACAGCTCTTATGCTGGGCGTGTCCGTGGCATTAGTCACGTGAACATTCAGCCGATCTGGCCAGTTTGCCACGCTGGTCTCAAACTTCCGCTGGACGAACTGGCAGGCGTCTGTGAAGTCATTTTTGCCTGTTAGGGGTAAAAATCAGATTATGAAGTGATCAACTATTATAAAGATGTTATGGTGAGAATGATCATGATAACTGATCCATACAACGCCCCTCCGTTCCCCACGAAGCATATGACTTCTCCAAATTTGTACCTTTCCATTCGCTTAAGATCATTTCGTGTCTTCTGTATCCCTGCATTTCAGCTCTCTTCTCCATCTATTTTTCGATCACTCTGTTCATGGGGATTCTGGAACAAAGACTGCCATGTAAGGCTATCAACATGTTTTATTCAACGTGAGTCCTAACCATCGCATCGTATTCCCCGGATCTTCTGTTCCACTGGTACTTGTCTGGTTCTTGTCATCAGCTCCACATTGGTAATCTTGGTTCTTGTCATCAGCTTCACATTGGTAATCTTGGTTCTTGTCATCAGCTCCACATTGGTAATCTTGGTTCTTGTCATCAGCTCCACATTGGTAATCTTGGTTGGCTTGGTGGAACGTACCATTTCTATTCTTCTTTTCCGCGTAGCACCCATTTGTGAAAGTATGTAACTTCTTGTATGTTGTTTTTATTGTTCTCTACGTTACAGAATCATACAGTAGCACTGCATTGACATTTGCGTTGAAGTCTGATTTCTGCCATGGGCTTCTTTTTCTTTTATCCTTTGCCGCCGACTGTCAAAGCAGTCAGCGGCTGTCACGCCTGGTGGCGTCTTGTAGGGCAGCAACAAACTGCTTCCACTTTGTCCAGTCGGTGGCCATCTCTCGTACAGGGCCCTAGCTCTGGTTCATTCTTTGC
Source organism: Oreohelix idahoensis (assembly GCA_024509875.1). NCBI lineage: Eukaryota > Metazoa > Mollusca > Gastropoda > Stylommatophora > Oreohelicidae > Oreohelix > Oreohelix idahoensis. The sequence continues at coordinate 150,937 of JAMPIV010003207.1, read as the reverse complement.
ATTTCGGCCCCCACAGTTCTCCGCCAAGTTGTTTTTGGTCGGCCTCTCGCTTTCCTTCAAGAGTCCATAGCATAGTGTTCCTATGATGGCATCGGGGTCTCTTCTGAGGACGTAGCCAACCCAACTCCTGCGTTTGCCAGCTACGACTGGCTTCATTTGTTTTTATTTATATTTATCAGTGCAATGAAATCTCCTCTTGATTTGTGTACTCTTATTATGAAATCATGTCCGCCGCAAGGAAGATGGTCGCATCCCGAAAGATATCTTCTACGGACAACAAGCAGATGGCAAAAGAAAAGTTGGGCGACCGCAGATGAGGTTCAAAGATGTGTGCAAGAGAGACATGAAGGCACTGGACATAAATCCAGCAACCTGGGAGGATGAAGCTGCAAATCGCACCAAGTGGCGATACTCTCTGCGGCACCGTCTCAGATTGGGCGAAAAAGAAGCTCTCACAACATGCAGAAGAGAAAAGAAAACGTCAAAAGGAACACCAGGAAAAAAAAACATCTGAGGGCTGTCACCTCAGGGGCACATTCCAATAGTCAGTTATGACTGAAGGGGCTATTATTATTATCAAATTGTTGTCGGTATGATGATGATGTTGGTTGAGCAGATAGTGATATCAAAATAAGATTGCAAAAGGCATGAAAAAATTAAATTGCACTGCGAAATACGAGTACTAATATTGCTTTTTGGTTTTATTGTTGTTCTCCATGTTTGAGATCCATACAATAAGACGGACTTCAAACTAAGTTGAAGATTCTTATGTTGGTGTTGAATTTTATTTCTTTTCCTTTTCACATACTTTCCTGTATCAAGAAATGATAACAAGGTTGAACTTGAAGAAACACCACTATAGGATGTAGAATCATACACATATCTTGGCAGTAATATAGACAAATTTGGAGGGACAGACAATAATATCAAAATAAGAATACAAAAAGCAAGAGGAGCTTTCATTGCATTGGGATACATTTGGAGAATAAGAGAAATCAAGTCCAACACGAAAATAAGAATCTTCAACTCAAATGTCAAGTCAATCCTATTGTGTGGCTCTGAGACATGGAGAGCAACAAAAACAACAACCAAAAAGCTACAGACTTTTATAAACGGGTGCTTGCGTAGAATAAAAGGACTGAAATGGTATGATAAAGTCACAAATGTGGAATTGATGACAAGAACCAGACAAGTGCCAGTGGAACAAGAGTTGAGAAGAAGTCGCTGGCGATGGATAGGACACACATTGAGGAGACCTGTTGATAGCATTACAAGACAGTCCTTGTTCTGGAATCCACAGGGAAAGAGAGGCAGAGGTAGACCAAAAACACATGGAGAAGAGAACTGTAAACAGAGGTGAAAATGATGAGGAAAACATGGAAAGAACTTGAGCGGATGGCACAGGACAGGAAGACTTGGCATGTATTTGTTGAAGGTCTATGCTCCTCGGAGAGATAAAGGGTATTGATTGATTGATTGATACTTCCCTTTACAATGAAAGCCCTTGTTGCCATATTTATTCTTATTCTGAAAGCAGTTTCCGTTCCTCCAACGTGGTCACTGACTGACTGTCTGACTGACTGACTGACTGTCTGTCTGTCTGCCTGCCTGCTCGCCTGCCCGCCGGGCGTCTCGCCCGCCCGCCCGTCCTTCCGTCCGTCCGTCTGTCTGTCTAACATTCTCAATTTCAGATGCAATCAATACCACATCTCCTACGACAACCAAACCTTCGACTAACTATCATTAAGTGGATTCCAACACCAACCTTTGTAATCAGGAAATGCAACACTTAATGGAACTTTCTTGAGTTTCTGTTGAAAAATATCTTTCTTGTTGAGGAACAGAACGATTGGTGATCGCGAAAATCCATCATGGGCGGCCACTGTTCGGAACACATTCAAAGCATCGTGGATTTCTTTCTGAGAACGAAATAACAACAGATGGTGCATAATTTAAACGAAGTACATTTAAGTCGAATCCTATGCGCATTTGTCTTCTTCTTCCACCTTTAGACGTCAACTTGTTCAAAGAAAGCAATGGTCAGTCTGAGGCTGTTGAAATCTAGGAATGGCACTGGTGATGGCCATATGTACTTTCCTTGTTCCTCATGTCTTGGGTACCTTTCAAGTAGATGTTCAGCAATCATTATATCAGTGCCACAGTTACGAGCATTACCAGGCAGTTCTTTGTTTTTGGAACCACCAGGATAAGAGACGTTGAGGAAGACCAAAGAACACACGGAGAAGACAACCGGAGACAGTCATGAAAGGGATGAAGAAGCCATGGAAAGAGCTGATGGTACGGGGCAGAAAGATGTGGTATACGTTTGTTGACGGCCTATGCTCCTTGGTGAGCTGAAGGGTGACGTATAGAAAAGACTGGGATAGAGGATGAAAGTTTGACATCGTAAAGAGGTAAAAAAAAAAAAACGGAACTGATCTTCATCGCTGAAAACTTAGATGTGGAGAGACATGATCAGCTACGCCAGCAGACATGTACATGATTTCAGCTGAGAACAGGCCATTCCCCCGTCAACAAACATTTAAATAGAATAGACCCAGTACGTGAACCAAACTGTCGGCACTGCTACCACCACGAGGTATGGTTACTTTAGTGATCTCTTGTTAATCGTGCTTTGTTTAGTATTACGCGAATTAGGGTGAAGGTGTTCATACAACTCAGTAGCATGGTATGAAGAAGTAGTTCATGTAACTTGAACTCAGCAACATTAATGAAGTAATTAATTCCTTCAGATTGAGTCCGTAATATTTAATCACATGTACACACAGGATGATCATTTCAAATAGGAACAGAACATAAGTCCTTATAAGTCTTGCATAAATTAATCAATAACGTAGACTGCTGGTTTACGTGTCAATGTCCGTTTAAGGATACAATGCAGTATTGTCGTCAGAACATCACAGCTATATGCACGAGCAGATAGACATGGCTACCTGGCGACAGTGAGACTGCGAGTCTGAATATTTCATACGAATTTGACGATTATTCTTCTTCTTCTGAGAATTCTAGTTAAATACTAACCTCCATAAATTTTCCTCTCATATAGAGTTCTAGGACTGACCCTGGTCGATCAAAAAATGCATATATAAATGGCTATATCATGCCATTGAATTGGAAGGTTAGAAAAAACGCAGCTATTCAGCTTGGCGGTCAAGTAACAAAGGGTAGCGTTTCTTAGTTACCGACTGTGACCCAAACAACGCTATACACGTCATAATCGATCGTGTATGGAGCGTTCAATAATTGAAACATCTATCGCAATATATTAAATGCCTTAACCTTTACAATTGCACGTCTGATAACCTTTAGCAGACGGCGTTAATATCATATACCGTAACAATTCCCTGTACACCGGGGAAAAAAAAAATCGATAGATTTTTTTTCAAGATCTATCCGACTTAACAATTTTTCAAAAAATTTAACACAATTGTGACATATGGCCGACGATGTTCTGAGTAGAACCGTGTCGCGGTCATGTCAACTAACTATTTGTCATAGTCATCTAACATTAATCACATTATATATCAATATTATACATATTATTATATCAACTAAATAAAATGTCCAATGTTAACAGTGAATGATAGAATTAAATTAAAGTAAGGTCTGTCGTATTAGTATGTCATATAGGAATTAATTTGACTAATTAAAATTAAATTAATTAATTAAACTAAGAGTTAAATTATTAAGGTTCTAATGTAACGCGATGTTATGAGAGAAGAAAAAACAAAATAAGTGAGAAGAAATAGAAAGAAATTCGAATATAAGTTTAACTTAATTGTGTGTGTTAAGTGTTAGTGAATAATAACTATCTAATTTAACTAACTAAATAACGTATAGGTACATTAAAAAAAAAATATTAATCTAATACTTGTGTGAGATTTATTTTCTCTTTTCATAATTTCTTCTTTTTATATTTCGTTCTCTTTTTTTTTTCCTTCATTTCATTTTTTTCTCACATTTCATTTTATTGATAATAATTCAATTAAGAAGTTAAGTTAACTAATTAATTAGTATAGGATATGATGATCGATCCGTAGTCTTGATCCTGATGAATTCTTTTAGGCAAAAATGTTCAAACGTTTACGTTGGAAAGAAATGTCATTTATCCCGGCATCCAAGAATTAAGTGCACATAGGATAATAAGTTCGACTTGTCGTCAGATATTGTTCCATGATTGTTCAACGAATATTCATATATCGTGTATGGACGTCAGACGAAGCCTCAATGTCAACATGTATACCCCGATTGTCGTTAGTTCAATTCTGTGATGCATATAGTGTTTATAAAGTTTAAATTGAAGGCAAGGTTAGTTCCCTTATAGTTGATATGTTTTAGGAATGTTAATGTTGATTATTCGTCGTCAATAGGATTACGTGACAACGCATCCGCCACAATGTTTTCAGTGCCAGGAATATGTTCAATGGAGAATTCAAATGGCTGTAGGATGATTGCATATCTGGCGAGTTTTTGGCTCTTATGGTTAGATCGACGCAAAGATGCTACAGCACGTTGGTCCGTCTGTATGGTGAAGGGAGCACCAAGCAAAAACTTTTCGAGTTTAGTTATTGCCCATATCACAGATAAAAGTTCCTTGTCCACTGTGGAATACTTTGTTTCTGCCGGCTTTAGCTTTCTTGATATATATAAGGTAGGATGTAGAATGCCATCATGGTTCTGGAGCAGGCATGCACCAATGCCGTAGTTACTAGCATCTGTTCGTAAGAAAAATCTTTTGGAAGCATCGGGAAGTCTTAAAATTGGTTCATGCGAGAACAAATTTATAATTTTGTTGAAAGTTTCATTGCATGTACCAGTCCATGTCACCTTCACCGGCATGTCTTTTTTTAACAATGAAGACAATACAGCCGTGATGGATGACAAGTTTGGTATGAATCTACTGTAATATTGAACAAGTCCTAACAAACTCCTGACCTGTTTCTTCGTCTGAGGAACTGCTATGTTTAGAATTTTGGAGACTGTACTAGGTAACGTTCGGATATATCCCGATCCAATGATATGTCCCAAAAAGGTTATCTCATTACACGCGATTTGCACCTTTGTAGGTTTAGCAGTTAGATGATAATTCCTTAGAGTGTCGAAAACATATCTAAGTCCCGAAACATGTTCCTCAAACGACGAACTAAACAAGCATATGTCGTCAATATATGTAATAACGTCTGGTCTACCTGATAAAATTTGTCGCATCAGGCGAATGAAGGTAGCAGGCGCATTAACAAGCCCAAAAGGCATCACATTCCCCTGGTATAGACCTTGTGGAGTGGAAAATGCGGTGTAGTACTTAGCCTTTTCGGTCAGTGGTATCTGCCAATAACCTTTAGTTAAGTCTATCTTACTAAATATAGTTGCGTTGGATAGACGTGGCAGTAAGTCGTCGATAAGTGGATGTGGTTCGCTGTCAATTATAGTCTTAGCATTTAATTTTCTATAATCAACACATAGTCTGATGTTATTGTCCTTCTTCCGGACAATCACTAATGGAGAAGAGAATGGCGAATTACTAGTCTCAATGATTCCCAGAGACAACATCTGTTCAAGTTCCTTAGTAGTTTTAGCAAGGAAATGTAAAGGAACAGAATAGGGATGTACACGAATAGGTGTATCATCATTGAGAGTAACGTCATGACTGATAGCCGATGTGCGACCCGGGACGTCGGTCAATACATCTGGATAAGATTGTAATAGATTAGCAATCTGTAGACGCTGTTGCGGTGTAACCGTTGAAGAGATGGTTACATCCCGCCAAGATTCAGTAGGTTGAACTACTGGTACCGGTAACGGTAACTGTACCTCAGGAAAAGAAGATTCTTCTTCCTGGATGACAGATAAGTTAGAATAATAACAAGTAGATACTGTGTTGTCATCTAGTTCATGAAAAATTGACTGTAAGTGTTCAGGACGTGTATGAAATTGCTTGAGCATGTTAATATGAAATATCTTTTTGTGTCCCTTGATATCTAAGACGTAATCAACGTCGGAAATTTTATCAATGACTTTGTAAGGACCATTCCAAGATATCAATAATTTATTGTTATTGTGAGGAAGTAACACATAAGCCTCGTCGCCTGGGAATAATTGGCGTAATCGTCGAGACCTATTTTGTAGAGATCGAGCCTTAGCTTTTGCAGCCTCAGAAGAAGCTGTTGCCAACTGGCAAGACTCAATAATGTTCTTCCGAAGATTAATCACGTACTCGTAAGATGACTGAGTGTCCTGAGTCATCTCCGCGTCAATTAATAAGTCTTTTATTAGTCCCATAGGACCTCTTGGGGGAGCACCAAAAACTAATTCAAAGGGAGAGAAGCCAGTTTGTTCATGCGGTACCTCCCGATAAGCAAATAGAACAGCTGGGAGTGCTCTGTCCCAGTCATGAGGGTGCTTAACAGTAACCTTATGTAGTAGTTGTTTAAGTGTATGGTTAAGTCTTTCAACTGCACCATTACTCATAGGATGATAAATACTACTTAAATTCCTATCAATGTTCCAAGTTTTCATGACTTCCTTCATGGTGTCAGATATAAACTGTGACCCATGGTCTGATAAAAGTTTTCTAGGAAACCCTATTCTAGAAAAGATGAGATGTAGTGCATCAGCTACATCTGTGGTAGTGGTGGTCTTTAATGGGATAGCTTCTGGCCATCGTGTGCACAAATCAATGCACGTAAGGACGAATCTATGTCCTCTGGCCGATGGTAGCAATGGACCAATAATATCTATTGCCATCTTGTCAAACGGTCTTACTGAGATATCGCAAGCCTGAATAGGCGCCGTGTGAAAAGCTCCACGTGCTTTCACTTCTTGGCATGTAGTACAGGAACGTACATACTGCGAAATATCTCTTGACACTCCTGGCCAAAAGAATGAAGACAGTACTCGAGATCGTGTTCGAGTATATCCCATATGTCCAGCACAATGTGAGTCATGTGCATGTTGAAGAATGTACCGTCTAAAAGTATACGGGACCATAACTTGTTGTTTCATTTGTGATTTGTCATTAAAACATCTAATCAATATGTCATTTTTAATAACAAAACAATGTTTGTTATTATTACCTGAGGATAGATTGTCAACTTTATCAACCAACTTAAAATTTTTTTTTAAAGATTTATCCTCTTTTTGTTTGGTTGCAAATGTTTCCCTGTCAATAGGTGAATTGACTATAAATTCCTCTTGGTTGTCTGCATCCATTTTATTATCATCAACTTTCTCCATGAGTTGAGTCTGCGCTGTAGTCGTCACGGCGTTTCCAGTGCATAGGTTATGTTTCTCCCATTCTATAATCTGATCTGGAGTACAATCTTTACTGCCGTGTATACGACCAACCATCAGATCAGCTATAGGCTTTTTTAGCATACATACTTTTACGTTCCCTGTGAAAAAAGGTGTGTTAACATGAATAATAGCTGTGGGGTAAAACTCAATAGTTCCCCCAAAAGTCATGCAACGGACATATTCCCCCGTTGCACAGCTAGGATGTACCAGCGACTGTCGTGCACCAATCGTTGTGGATCCTGAATCCCTCAGCACTGAGACGACGGATCCATTAACTAATCCCCTGTTAAAAATTAGTAGGCCTGTTCCATCGTTGACTGCAAGACCTACCTCTGGTGTAATATGTCCGCAGTTAAGCACTGTTTCTTTCGCCTTCTGAAAAATAAGATTGCATTGTTGGCAACTATTTGCCACATTATAATTAATAGCAAAACATGCAGCAGAAGACTGTGTTGTATTATTGTCTAGTGGGACCTGAGCTATAGTGGTAGTATTATTTGTAACTGCCGCCCCTGTATTATGGTTGTAATGAGATGATCCCCGAGAATGAGATCGATTCCGAGTATAATTGTTAGAATTATCTCGTCGTCCTCTATAGTAACTATTATCTCGATGTCTCGAGCCATGATTATTACCATTCCAGTTACTATTATTATTGGGAGTATGTGATCGATTATAATTAGTGTTATGTTGACCATTGTGGTAGTTTGTTTGAGGTGAATAATTTCTATCTCGTGATCTACCTCTGTTGAACTCATTTTTATTGTTGAAATCATTATTATGTCCCTTCTGAAAGTTAACATTGTGATTTCTTTGGAACCTGCTTCTGTCTACACTGTGATGTCTTTGTTTGTTATTATGATTGTAGGCCATATTAGACGCCACAGGTAGAGGTTCTCTTAATGAGGAGTTAGAAATGGTTGCATTCGGATGTGCCGAACAGTAGTTTAAAGAAATTTTTTCTAACTCGTCCATAGTACCTGGTTTACGCTCCTGCAAATATGCAAAAAATGGCTGGCTAACCGAAGATAATACCTTATCCCGTAGTAGTAAATCAACTAATTTGTCGTATGAGTTGTTGACTTCTGCCAGTTCAACCCATCTATTAAATGTATTGCGTATGTTCGCAATGAATCCTGCAAAATCTTTTGGAGATTCAGGTAAAATTCCCTTAAATTTCAACCTACAGTGTTCCTCGTCCAGGTGAAACCTTCGTAAAAGCAAGGACTTAATAGCACCGTAGTTATTTGCTATTGATGGGTCAGCATTTTGAGAAGCCGTCAATGGTTCTCCAACCAAGAATTCATTTAACTTGAGTACCCATGACTCTTCAGGCAAATGATTTGTTTTGCAAGTCTGTTCAAAACGTGACAGGAACGATGAAAGGTCGTCCACGTTTAAGTTGAGAGTGGGTAATTTAAAGTTGTAGAAATGTTTAGTTTGGCTGGATGACGATCCATTTTGTGCGTTATTATTCTGGTTTGCATCAGCACTTTGTGCTTGTAATTTTGCTGTCTCCAATTTGATACGCGCCAATTCCATTTCTTGTTGTAAAATAATTTCCTCTCGTTTCAATTTATTCTCTTCTTCCTGTCTGGCGATTGCTCTTTGCTCTTCTCTTTCACGTTGAGCAATCTCTCTCAATCTATTTTCCTTGTCAATTTGCTTCATCTCACGTTCTGCTTCCTCTTTCTTTAATGCAGCCTTTTGTTCCTCTTCCTCTTTCTTTAATGCAGCTTTTTTCTCTGCTTCTTTTCTTTCATGTTTTTCCAGTTCTGCCTCAGCAAACTGACGAAGTTCTTGAGATTTATAACCATATTCCCTACCAATTTTAACGAAATGGTCTATAGTAAGCATTTTGACTTTTATCTGTAAGTAATTATTGATAATTACTGATTAAAATAGTCAATAGTAGCTTCAGAGTAATTATTATACTTACTCAACTTAAAAATATTCAATATAAATAATCACAATAGTACTGAACTCTAATGTCTAAGTTCAACTAATAGACAATATTTTGTAACAATATTGTATCTAAATAATACTATATCATAAATAGTTATGATATCTGTTAACTATTATGTAATTACTTCACACAATTAATCTTAATATCCAATAATGTTGGGTATGATTCCTAGTAATTATATTGTTCAATGTACTAAGTCACTCTCTTAGTACCAGAAAAGTATATTAAATAATATACAATGGGTCTATTACCTCAAAGGTAAACTATAAGATTATTTTATTTGGTCAATATATATATTATATTATTATGCCCTAGGCATCTCTTATAAATTGTAGTGCTACTTTCTTGGACTATCACTGCATAATTATGCAATGTCCCATATTAACTCTTTGACTCCACAGCAACGCTCTGAGCGTTGCAAAATTCAACACGCCGTGCCCCAGCAACGCTCAGAACGTGGTTTTTAGTTTATCACGAATAAACCCTAAAAATCGTCCGCTTAATGCAGTTCATATATTAAAACTCGTAGAATGACTTCCGCTACTATTTAAACAACTAATTTGACTTTAGTTAATCAGCACATGTGCGTGTTTTGATGTTATTATCACAATTTTTGTGAAGATTTGCGTGTTTACGTTTTTCGTTGTTTTTGCTAGAGAAATATGTCACGCTTTATATTTACATTTTCTAAGTCTCCTAAGCAAATAATTGTGTCAAACTACTTTGAAACATTGCTGACATTGATGATGATTGTTTGGTAGTCACAGTTTGTTGTCAAAATACGGAATATATGCAGAAAAGCTAGACACACTAGATTTAGTTGATGAGTGGGGGTAGTCATATTCTGGCCGATCAAAAAGCAACAAAACTAGACCTACCGTAACATCTAATCACTAGTTCTTGGTAGAAGATGAAGCTAGGGATACTATTAAAACATTAAACAAGAGTAAAAAAGTATTTATATATGACGTTATTCTTATTTATTTGTTTGAAAATTACGTAATGCACGATTGCATAATTAATTTTTTTCTTACAAAGAACCACGGACAAACTGGTGCGAATAACACTAAATCTACTAATTTTGGCCATAAGCATGTTTTTTTTACTTTGTATATGGATTAACTTGACGTTTGAAGACTAAAAAGAAAGTTTTATTGTCTACGACAGTAATTTGTCTTTGGTAAGATCGTATTCTACAGTCAACTTTTTAGCGTTTTTCAATTTTACATGCAAAATGATTAAATTATACCGAACATACTTGTGTTAATACTACCACAGACATTATATATTTAAATTCTCTATCCATTTCCCTACAGTTTGGTATATAATAAGTACATGTTCAAAGGAAAATTCACAAACAAATTTAGACTGAAAGATGAACACTTCACTCTATAAAATTCTGCCCACAAAAAAAGTCTGGCACAGCATGCAAAATAACTCTGGAATGAATGAGTTAACCTTAAATATCAGAAAAAATTAATTAAATTAAATTGCAAGTGTATTATTGCATATAATATCATATTATTAATGTAGTATTTAATATATATCATGAGGACAAACAAAACAATGATGCAACTAAAGGGTACAAACAATGTTAAGACGCAAACAAGACATTTTCACAATTAAAAATGAATTTATGAACTAAATAAAACAAGCGGAAGTGTCACAAGCCAAATGAAGGGTCAAGGTCTGACCCGAGGTCAACTTAATATTCAAAGTACACAAAAAAAAAAAAGACTGCAAAAAATGATGACATCACAGGACTCATAACGGACGACCATTTAACAATCATCAAATAAATGATAGTAAGAGGAGACTGGACGAAATAGTTAACGAACATGATACAGAACTGAATAAAATTGTTAACTGAGTACGAATAAAATACACCAGTTATCTACGGAACGGTACAGCTAACACAAATCGTCAAACGACAGCAGATTTGGACAGATAATCCAATGGCAAACCTCAATGGGGCTTCCAAAAGTGCAATCGTTTAACTGCCCTAAGAAACGACCGAAATCAATTCAGGCATCGTGAGAGCCACAGAATCTAATTTCGGTTCATCCTCCCTACCTCCCACGAATTAACAACACATTAAGACAACAAAAAGTACATTAAACATAGGTAAAAACATGCCGATGTAGGCAGAGGGCATGGACTCAGTTAGCACTGTTTGCAATAACAACAGTTAAACACCTAGACTTATCTTTTCCGTTGCTTAGATCAGTGCTAGAGGTCGTCAACAGCTAGGCCTGTGCCTTTGACTGTCTGCTCCTGATGGGCAGGCAACGGTAGTCCATCTTGTGCATCTTGATAAATTTGAAGCGAACTAGAAAGGCGTTGAAAAGATGTCTTCTTCACGGCGACAATGCAACAGTGACGTCATGTTGCTATTCATGATCACGTGCGTCACGTCAGCTTCGTAATGGTCATGTGATCGAAACTTGATCGTAAATATTATGGTTAATCTGTGCGTAAGGAACAGAAGTTTGTTTCTTTTTTTCTGTCGTTCCCCGCATTCGGCCGCCACTTTTGTTGCTGAGTTATTTGCCGGTTGAAGATCATGCACTGAGTATGGTTACTTTAGTGATCTCTTGTTAATCGTGCTTTGTTTAGTATTACGCGAATTAGGGTGAAGGTGTTCATACAACTCAGTAGCATGGTATGAAGAAGTAGTTCATGTAACTTGAACTCAGCAACATTAATGAAGTAATTAATTCCTTCAGATTGAGTCCGTAATATTTAATCACATGTACACACAGGATGATCATTTCAAATAGGAACAGAACATAAGTCCTTATAAGTCATGCATAAAATTAATCAATAACGTAGACTGCTGGTTTACGTGTCAATGTCCGTTTAAGGATACAATGCAGTATTGTCGTCAGAACATCACAGCTATATGCACGCGCAGCTAGACATGGCTACCTGCCGACAGTGAGACTGCGAGTCTGAATATTTCATACGAATTTGACGATTATTCTTCTCCTTCTGAGAATTCTAGTTAAATACTAACCTCCATAAATTTTCCTCTCATATAGAGTTCTAGGACTGACCCTGGTCCATCAAAAAAATGCATATATAAATGGCTATATCATGCCATTGAATTGGAAGGTTAGAAAAAACGCAGCTATTCAGCTTGGCGGTCAAGTAACAAAGGGTAGCGTTTCTTAGTTACCGACTGTGACCCAAACAACGCTATACACGTCATAATCGATCGTGTATTGAGCGTTCAATAATTGAAACATCTATCGCAATATATTAAATGCCTTAACCTTTACAATTGCACGTCTGATAACCTTTAGCAGACGGCGTTAATATCATATACCGTAACAGTCATCATCATCATCATCAGCACCATCACCACCATGATCATCACTATCATGATCATCACTATCATCATCATCACCATCATCATCACTATCATCATCATCATCACCATCATCATCATCACCATCATCATCACCATCATCATCACCACCATCACCATCACCATCATACCATCTTCATCATCACCATCTTCACCATCTTCACCATCATCATCACCCTCACCATCATTATCATCAGCATCATCACCACCATCATCACCATTATCATCATCATCATCACCATCATCATCATCATCACCATCACCACTATCACCATTATCATCCCCATCATCATCATCACCATCAACATCATCATCATCACCATGATGATCATCATCATCACCATGATCATCACCATGATCATCACTATCATCATCATCATTACCATCATCATCATCACCATCATCATCACCATTATCATTACCATCATCATTACCATCATCATCACCATCATCATCACCATCATCATCACCATCTTCATCATGCATCACGCCAGCAGGCATATCCTTGAAGAAAAAGAATGTGTATAACACGCAAGAACTCTCGTTATTATACACTTTTACTTAATTTAATATGCCAGTTGTTTGGATGTTTCAAATCTTTGAGCTCTTGGTTCACAAGGCTTCAGACGACCTATAGAGCTGAACTTTGCACACGACCCTCTGTCCTGATACATTGTAAGTTACCAACATTTCAAGGAACCTCGAGTGACCTATCAGGGCCTGCCATACAAACATTAAACTCTTTCTCTTCTAATCAGATTTTGAGCTTTTACTCAGACATTAAAACGAATGCCAATATTTTTTCCACATGTCAATTACTTTAAAGCACGCAGTAAACTTGTATATTTATGGGACAAAATTAATATGAATATAATCGTTGTATACTACCTGGCGAATGGTTAAAAGTTCTATCAGTTTTAAATGTATCAAATAACTATTTATTTTAATGGGTTAAAAATACACTTCAGAAAATCTTACTAAAACCAAACGAATGTCCAGGCTGCAATGAGAGAATATTTTGCCACATCGTTGCACGCTAAACGGCTTGTGGGGTTTTGTTTGGTCTTTAACGGACTAACTTCATTGCACACGGACAACTCCATCAGTGCTCCGATCTCCTCCCTTAGATCACACAAGGAGGATCTCACCATAGTGCACGAACTCCGTAGCACCGGCGAGAATCCCAATGCGTGTTTATAGGAATCACACATTCTATAAATATTGTTGTGCTGGGTAAGTTTATAATTTTTAAATTTTGCCAGGGCAGCGGCATTACAGGTCTACTCCTTTACGATTACCAACTGCCATAGGATTTTTAACATGCGCAAGTTGCACACGGGACCTCCTATTTTTTTCGCCCTTATCCGAGAAGGCTAGGCATTCGATCTCACTACCAAGGAGACCAGGGCTGAGTATGACATCATTAGGACCACTGGTTCTGAAAAAATTTTTCCATAAACCATATTTCCTCAACTGGGAATCGAACCTGGTACATCTAGAATTCGAGACGGATACCAAACCTTGTGGGGTAGGAAGAGTTAAAGCTACTTTTTAGTGCATTTTAAAATAAAAGTGTCTAACTTAACACTTGCTTTTGAATTACGTAGGCCTATTACGTTTATGAGGAAACATTTGTAGGATATAAATTTTTCTCTCTCGAGAATTCGATCATTACCTTTCAGCATACACCTTCAACAAAACCCGTACCAGGTCCCTCTTGTCACGTGCCACCAGCTCAAGGTCTTTCCATGTCTCCCTCACCATTTTCCTTTCTGCTTCCAGTTCCCTTCTCCGTGTGTTTTCGGGTCTGCCCCTACCTCTCCTACCCTGTGGATTCCAGAACAAGGACTGCCTGTTAATGTTATCAAAAGGTTTACTCAGTGTGTGTCCTGTCCATCGCCAGTGTCGTATTCTAATCTCTTGCTCCACGGGTACTTGTCTGCTGCCTCGTCATCAGCCCATATTCGTGATCTTGTCACACCATTTTACTTCTTCCACTCTTCGTTCTTCAAAAATGATACCTGTTTTTTTTTCCTCTTGGTTGAATCTGTTGAAGAGTTGAAGGCAAACGTACAAGAGGAAGAAGTGGGAAGATAACGTCCAGAGATGGACAGGAAAGAGTCTTTCAGAGTGCACCATGAAGACAGGAGATAAAAGACGTTGGAGATATATTGCAGCCGAGCTTCGATGTGGATATGGCAGCTGATGATGTTGAATCTGTTCTTTATGTATGGTGCACATAAGTTAGTTGCTTATCCTTTACAGGACGTGGCAATCAAGCCCAGCTTTTATTGGCTGTTTGTGATTTTTCTAGGCAATTTTTTTCATTCAGTAGTTTGCCATTGCTTTCTGCCAATGGAGCATAGAACTTCAACAAACTAATGCCCAGTCTTCCTGTCCTGTTCCTTCAGCTCAAGGTCTTTCCACATTTTCTTGTACCCGTTCATGTCTGTCTCTAGCTCTCTTCCCGATGCGTTCCTTGATTTCCCTCTATCTATCCTCGGGATTCCAGAATAAGTACTACCTGGTAATGCTATCGACAAGTTACCTCAATGTGTGTCCTATCTATCTCCAACGTTTTCTTCTCATATCATGTTCAACTGGCACTTGTCTGGTTCTTGTCATCAGTTCTACAGAAGTAGAGCTATAAATCTACTGTGAAAGACCTACTAAGAAAAAAAAAAAAAAAAAATAAAGAAAGCAATAAAGCTTCTAAAAGAGGCAAAAGCATCGGGTTCAGATGAAATTCCAGGAGAGGCCATCAAAGCCGAAATTGACACCTGTACAGAGATAACATACAAATTACTAGGTAAGGTCTTGTAGAGAGAAGAAATATCAACAGAATGGAAGGAATGCTATCTGGTCAAGTTGCCTAAGTAGGTAGATTTACAAACGTTCACAAGTTACAGAGTATAGCCTTGGACTGTACGCAAAAATACCCACATTGTGACAATGAGGTACATGCTTGGGAGTGTTGTCGATTAGATCCAAGCAAAAACCTATATACGAGTAACCACCAAAGAAGGATTTTGATTAAAAAAGAAACAATTAAGCAATACCTTATCATCCTGTTCTTTGCTTTTGACGTCGTACGAGCTCAGGGACACTGTAAACAAGATGGCCGACACATTTTCAAAGTTCTGCAGCCACTTTTTCTTGACGATGCCATAGCCGTCCACGTCACATAACCTGAGAACACGTGATTTAATGAGGCAACATTACGTGTTGTGGTAAAACAAGTCAGGTTATATTGTATCTGATAATCCGGCGACCTTGCACTTACATCCGATCTGTCAAGGACGTTTCTCTTTTTTTTTTTAAACACTATTATTTGATTTGATACGAGCGTTGTGTGGATGTTTCAAATCTTTGAGCCCCTTGGTTCTCTAGGTTTCAGGTAACCTAGGAAGCTGACATTTTGCGCACGACCCTCTAACGTGGTACATTTTAAAACATCAAAATTTGATTGAATTGATTTGGTTTGATTTTAAGGACTATCTTCATTGCACACGTACAACTCCATCAGTGCTCCGATCGCCTCCCTTAGATCACACCAGGAGGATCTCAGCACAGTGCACGAACTCCGTAGCATCGGCGAGAATACCAATGTGTGTAAATAGGAATCACACATTCTATAAGTATTTTTGTGGTGCGTAGGTTTCTAATTTTTAAATTTTGCCAGGACAGCGGCCTTATGGCCTACTCTTTACGATTTCCAACTGCCATGAGATTTTTAACATGCGCAACTTGCACACTGGACCTCCTATTTTTTCGCCCTTATCCGAGAAAGCTGGTGGAAAGGGGAGTGGGGGGTGGGATATGACATGATTAGAACCACTGGTTTTGAAAAAATATTTCCATAAATTATATTCTGGGAATGCAACCCGGTACCTCTAGAACTCGAGGCGGACGCCATATCTCTTAATCACTCCGACCCCCAATTTTAAGGAATTTGTTAATTACCTATTTTTTTACTTATTAATTAATTATCTACTTACTTATTTATTTATTACTCACAGGACTCAGGTGACCTTCATTATTTTTTTAAAAGTTCACCCATCCATGACTGTCGTAAAAATTAACAGTGATACAACGTCAAAATATCTCCAATGATACAACGTAGGGATAAAAAACCAATGCGTAAGCTGCTGGAATACATGATCGCCCGCGCCGCGGGTCATCAGGTGTTAGACTTGAAGGCAAAACGGAACGAGGATCAAAAGACAAAAATCTGACTGAACGCGTACTTGAACTAGCGAGGTTAATGGACGCAAATTGGTGGGGCAAGGAGGAAAAGTCACGTTTCCCCCCCCCCCCCCAAGTTGACATAAAGTAAGGAATTCGACAGAAGGGACCTTGGATATGATACGCCACAGTCATTTATTGGACGCTTTTGCGATACCAAGCCTTTTATTTGAATTCAGCGGCTAAACGCAGATGCTTGAAATATTACAAAATTCAAAAAGTAACTTTTTCTTAATATTAATGTTAGGAATATAAAAATTAGCTGGCCGGATGGCCCATTCTGAGCAGTGAAATAATATGCTTTTAATTATACAGACGGATAGATAATAATGAAGACATTGACAAAAGACTGTGTTGTTCACAACAGCGAAAGACTGCATTGAATCAAACATCTCACTATTTGCACAAAAATCGCGACCTTGAAGACTCAAGTGTCCAAATCTAGTTAGAATGAAAGAGAAGGGGAATTGGTGGAAGCTGTGGCTAAAAATAACTTTTCAGGCAAAATTGTAGAGGGGATGAATAGGTTGGTTCAAAAAAAACAAGTACGTTTTTGTGAAAACGCAAGTAGAGACGGACAGACTAACAGATAAAAAATCCATACTTGACTGAAGCATGACTGAAATGACTTTAGTGTAGGAAATTTGAATTGAAAAACACAAGGCAGTGATTGGCCACAGACAATCATATTATCGGCGCTCAGACGCGAATTTGGGGCCATTCCTCAATAGTTGTCCAGTGATAGACACAGTAAATTTCAAGTGTGGTGATTTCCAAATGAAATAAATTGAAATAAGTTCAGGGACGCCATACTATAGCCAGCAGCTCAGCTGAGTTTTGCTAGCATTTCTGTGTTCTTTATTCATAATCTGGTAAGATTGAAATTATTTCTTTGTATATTTTGAATATTGTTTAATGTTTCGAGTGATTTGATACTGCCATATCGAAATCTAGCCTTACAAACAAGTAAGGATTTGCTCTGGACCCCCCGCCCCAGTTCAGGGTCTAGAGACAAATAAAATACATAAACTCCAGCAAGGATTAGGAAGGACAGATCAAGTGTTGAGATCAATGAAACATATTACCTATACTATTTTAGGGGAGGAAACTAATAAACATATTTCAGAATCTGTAGTCTGGGAGGACCTATCTGATGTGAAACCACCATGGTAAAATGTGCTGTATGGTCAGAGAGATCTGACCTGTCTATATGGTGTTGTTGTTGTGTAGTGTTGTGTCCAGACATGGTTAGAGAATGGACTTTTGACACATAGCCAATACTTTGATTGCAGAGCTGTGAGTTTCAGTTGTCACCAAGGCGGTGTAAACTAAGTTGGTGATTTTACCAGAGTGGATCCGTGCAGTAACGTTGTGTCAGAGCAGACTATTATTGCCCCCAAGCACGGAGAGGTGGGGCCACCAGATCTCAGCACCAGAGCTACATCTTCAAAGTTGAGTGAGCCTCTGGTCTGCTGGAAATTCACCAACTCCATTTAGTTACTAACAATCCCATAAAATTCCTGCCATTTCTGGACAAGGTGTAGTCAATATAGACTGGAGTGATGAGGCCACCCCAACAGCACAACCATTAACTATCCTCCCAATTAGATGACTAGTATAAACATTAATAAAACTAAATAGTCTAGTACTTACATATGTACACTCTTGCATTTATTATGTAATATTCCATGCATTTCTTTCATAATTTCTAAATCTTTTATAAGTTCTGGTCAAAATAAAACTTGATCCAGAACAAAATAAATGTAAAAAAAATTTCTATCAAAAATTTTACACACTTGAGTTAGTTCAGTGTATTATAACATTTGTTAATATTATTAGACTTAGTAAATATCTGTGTGTGTGTCTATAAACTATCACACCACATTACATATCATTACCCTAGACATTTAACGTAGCCACATTCATTAGAAAAAAAAAAAAAAAAAAAAAGATAAGTGTGAGGTCGTAGTGGTAGCGAGAAGGGCCTTCTGACAACTCTCAGTTACATTTTATCTCAGGAGCCTTCACAGCTGACCTCATGCATCACACGTAGTACCATCACCACCATACAATACCATCAAACCCACTACATATATTGGGGTCTCTTTGTCCCGGGATCATTAGCCCAACAGTAATATTAGGATCTCCTGGTGGGAGAAATAAAATTAGGGAAACAAAATTGTAAAATTCCCTTTAAAATTAAAAGTGTCCCTGCATATAAAAGTTGGTGAATCTTCACAGCCAGTAATAAGTAATTAGTTAATTAATTAATTAATTAGAAGTATTTAGACTATAGTAATTAGAAGTAAGTTAGTGGTTAGAGATTTATCTTGTATATTATTATATTGTCTAAAAAGTATGGCGGAGCTAGCAAAATTCCGATCAGCTGCTGTGCTGACCGCAAAGGAGATGGGAATGGATGGTCAGATTTTAATTCAATACGTAACGGCTGAATGTGATAAATATATTGAACGGGAAGAAAGGAGATTAGAAAAAGAGGCTGAAAGAAAATTAGAGTCTGAAAGGTTGGCTGAAGAGAAGAGGTTACAGATTGAGGCTGAGACTAAGAGGTTGCAGATTGAGGCTGACAAAGAGGCAAAGGCATTAGAAGCAGAAGATAAAAAGGCCGAAAGGGAAGCAGAAGATAAAAAGGCCGAAAGGGAGGCAGAAGATAGAAGGTTGCAAAGGGAGCACGAATTACGACTAAGGGAGC
The DNA here is from genome assembly GCA_024509875.1 of Oreohelix idahoensis. Taxonomy (NCBI): domain Eukaryota; kingdom Metazoa; phylum Mollusca; class Gastropoda; order Stylommatophora; family Oreohelicidae; genus Oreohelix; species Oreohelix idahoensis. Next base: position 131,329 of record JAMPIV010003207.1, on the reverse strand, counting down.
TGGAATTACAAGGCCAGGCTCCTGAAAATGGTGCCAGCCCTTTTGCCTCAGATGCTGCGCCTAGTCTGGGAGCCTCAAACTCAGCTATGGGATTTCATTTAGACCATTTTGTTGAAAAAGACGATGACATAGAGGGGTACCTAGGACGTTTTGAGTTATTAGCTACTACCTATGGGTTAGAGAGAGAGAGAGGTGGAGTTTAAAGCTATCACAGGGACTGAGAGGTACTTCTTATGAAGTATTTGCTAAAATGAACAGGGAAGACCAAGACAATTATGACATGTTAAAGCAGGCTTTGTTATTGAGGTACGAAAAAAATGGGGAATTTTACCGTAAGAAATTTAGAAATGCCAAACTGTTGTCTGGGGAGACATACCACCAATTCTCTGCCAGACTAGAAACCTATTTGGAGAAATGGACTGCTCTGGGGAAGACCCAAGATCTTAAAGAAATGATCATGATTGAGCAATTGAGAGAGTCCATGGCTCCAGACATGAGAAAATTTCTCATGGAACAAGGTGCAGAGAAGTTGGGGGAGGTTTTAAATGTTGCTGAGAGGTATCAGGCAGCCCAGGCAGAGGTAAGTGGTGCTAAAAAGAAGCACATAGATAATTTTAAAGCTCCACAGCAATTTAATAAATTTGATAATAGGGAGCAGGGAAATAAAGGTAGGACAAACTTTGAACGGCCAAGAAATGACTACAGAGACAGAAACTCACAGTTCAATGACCAAAAATTCAATGAAAGAAAACCGTTGAACCAAGGAAAAAGATGGTGTAAATGGTGCAAGAAGGATAACCATAACACCGAATTTTGTAGAAGGAAACCTTCAAACATTGCTGCAATGAAGTCGGGGACGCAAAGATTAAAGGTTAATCCTAATGGACAACAGGAACCTTATCACCCCCCAGTTTGTGAGGATGTTATTTGTAATGGGGTCACCATAAGGTGCCTTTATGATACAGGTTTGGATTATGATTCAGTTGTGAAGTCTAGCCTAGTGGACCCAAGTCAGTATACCACAGAAACAGTGGAAATACAAGGGGCAACTAAGGACATACCACTCATGACACTTCCCATCGCAAGGATAACGGTGAAAACTCGCTATGTGGAAGGAGAAATCAGAGCAGCAGTGATAGATGAACCAATCTACCCTCTGATATTGGGGTGTAGATACGTCTTCTTGGGGAATCCCGAGAGACCTGTGATCATGGCGACAGTGCAGACCAGGTCACAGAAGAAGGAGGAAGAAGGTGAACCTATAAATGCTCATCCAGAGGAGATGAGGAAGGCGCAGGCTGAGGATAGGACACTCAAGCCATGTTTTAAAAAATTGCCCAAAGGCCACACACCTCCGAGCAAGGGAGAATATTTCATGAAGAACAAACTATTATACAGGAAGGCCGGAACTGGAATAAATGGTCACAACCAGCTGGTTCTTCCCACTTCATATAGAGATAAAGTGATGGAACTCGGGCATGCGATTCCCTTCAGTGGTCACATGGGGATCAGCGCCACAGGACAGCGTATAGCTTGTCATTACTTCTGGCCAGGGATAACGGAGGATATAAAAAGATATGTCAAATCCTGCCCAGAATGTCAAAGGGTAGCTCCAAAGCACTGGACTGCTCCTGCAACTCTAGGGGAAATGCCCATAGTGGGAACACCTTTTGAGAGGGTTGCAGTGGATATTGTAGGACCTCTCACTCGGACCAAGAGGAGGAACAGTTACATCCTTACTCTGGTGGACACTTGTTCTATGTGGGGAGAGGCGGTAGCCCTGCCATCAATTGATTCAAAACATGTAGCAGAGGCACTACTTACAATATTTACCCGATTAGGATTCCCGCATCAAATCTTGACGGATAATGGATCTCAGTTCAAGGGGAAACTAACGGAAGAGGTTTTTAAACTATTTCAAGCCAGACACTTTCATTGTAGTCCGTACCATCCACAAGGGAACGGCCAGGTAGAGAGGTTCAACGGGACTCTCATTTCTATCCTGAGAAAGCTGGCACACGAAAAAACCGGATCTGTGGGATCAATTCCTGCCCGCCGCATTGTTTGCGTACCGGGAGGTACCACATAGTTCAACCGGGATGGCTCCTGCAACTCTGCTATTTGGGAGGCCAATAAAAGGTCCATTAGAAGCTCTATTAAGGACCTGGACAGATGAGAAGGCGGAAGAGACTGTTACCTCATCTTATCAATACGTGAACGAACTGACCACTCGTTTGAAAGCTGGATGGAAACTGGCAAATGATAATTTGAAACAAGCCAGGAAGAAACATGCAGCATATTTTAATAGGAAGGCAAAGGACCGAGAACTAGCTGTGGGAGAGAAGGTGCTTCTTCTACTACCCGGTAGCCAGAATAAATTACAAATTGGTTGGCAAGGTCCATATATGGTTCTAGAGAAGGTGTCTAGAACAAACTATAAAATTGACAAAAAGGGGAAGGAGAAAGTTTATCATGTAAACTTGTTAAAGAAGTATCTGGACAGACCACTCCAGGAAAGCACCCCCTTATTGACCTTGGCTATTGCAACTCAGATGCAAAGGGAACCACTCACCTCACATGAATACCCATTACATCCTTGTGAAACAGCAGCACAGGTAAAAGTCAGTAAGCACCTGACTAAAAATCAGAGGGAGAGAGTTCAACAGGTTCTGGAGGAACATACAGATGTATTAACAGATAAACCAGGACATACAAATTTGCTACAGTATGACATGAAACTGGTAGACTCAAACCCAATCTGTATGAGAGCCTATTCTATTCCGTTCGCGAAGGAGAAGGCATTGAAGGAAGAAATAGATTATTTGTTGAAGGAGGGGATTATTTCGCACAGTGAATCATCTTTTAGTTCTAGTGTCGTATTGCTGAGAAAACCGTCTGGGGAACACAGACTGTGCATAGATTACAGGAAACTGAATGCTGTCACAGAAGGACAAGTGGATCCATTACCAGACACAAAACAGTTATTTGCCAGACTGAACAAGGCAAAATACTTTTCAAAGGTGGATCTTAGTAAAGGCTATTACCAGATCCCAGTGAAGCCTGAATTGAGACCTTATTTGGCTTTTAGCACTTCGGATGGACATTATGAATTCATATGCTACCATTCGGACTGAAAAATGCTCCGGGTGTGTTTTCAAGGATGATGCGCAAATTGTTGGATCCCCTGAATAACCCATGTATCACGAATTTCATGGATGATATTCTCGTCGCCACAGAGACATTTGAAGAACACATTGAAGCTCTAGAAATGTTATTTAATAGGCTTCGGGAGGCGAACTTAACTGCTAGGCCAACAAAATGTTGTATTGGATGCAAAGAGTTGGAATTCTTGGGGCACACTGTATATCAGGGTAATATGACCCCTGATCCTAAGAACTTGGAAAAACTGCAGAGAGCACCTAGACCACAAACAAAAAAAGACGTGCGATCATTTGTGTCGTTATGCGGATTTTATCAAAAATATATCAAAGATTTTAACTCTATTTGTGCGCCTCTGACTGATCTGACTCGCAAGGGACTTCCAGATAAAATTAATTGGACTGCGCAAAGTGAATTAGCGTTCCAGGATTTAAAGGAAAAACTCACTAGCAAGCCCATTCTCAAACTACCTGATTTGACACAGGACTTTGTCTTGAGAACCGATGCCAGTAATGTAGGACTCGGGGCGGCGTTGTTGCAAAGATCATCTTCACCTGATGGGGAACTGAAACCAGTCGCTTATGCAAGCCGCAAATTGAATAAGGCGGAACAAGGATACTCCACAAGCGAAAAAGAATGTTTAGCGTTGGTCTGGGCAATAAAGAAGTTTCAAATCTATCTGTATGGTAGGACTTTTGTGGTCGAGACGGATCATCAGCCTCTCGTATTCTTATCTCAGGCTAAGCATGAAAACGCAAGATTGCTGAGGTGGTCTTTATTGCTTCAACCTTATCAGTTTAGTATCCAATATATCCCAGGTAAATTGAATGTCGGTGCAGATTTCCTCAGTCGGCACCCCTGTGATCAAAATTAGAGTAATGGCAGGCGTAAGGAGAGATTTTGTCTATGTGTATCACTGGTTTTAGAACTTGCCGTAGGCATGTTTTCAGGTGGGGAGATGTGTCGTAAAAATTAACAGTGATACAACGTCAAAATATCTCCAATGATACAACGTAGGGATAAAAAACCAATGCGTAAGCTGCTGGAATACATGATCGCCCGCGCCGCGGGTCATCAGGTGTTAGACTTGAAGGCAAAACGGAACGAGGATCAAAAGACAAAAATCTGACTGAACGCGTACTTGAACTAGCGAGGTTAATGGACGCAAATTGGTGGGGCAAGGAGGAAAAGTCACGTTCCCCCCCCCCCCCCCCCAAAGTAAGGAATTCGACAGAAGGGACCTTGGATATGATACGCCACAGTCATTTATTGGACGCTTTTGCGATACCAAGCCTTTTATTTGAATTCAGCGGCTAAACGCAGATGCTTGAAATATTACAAAATTCAAAAAGTAACTTTTTCTTAATATTAATGTTAGGAATATAAAAATTAGCTGGCCGGATGGCCCATTCTGAGCAGTGAAATAATATGCTTTTAATTATACAGACGGATAGATAATAATGAAGACATTGACAAAAGACTGTGTTGTTCACAACAGCGAAAGACTGCATTGAATCAAACATCTCACTATTTGCACAAAAATCGCGACCTTGAAGACTCAAGTGTCCAAATCTAGTTAGAATGAAAGAGAAGGGGAATTGGTGGAAGCTGTGGCTAAAAAATAACTTTTCAGGCAAAATTGTAGAGGGGATGAATAGGTTGGTTCAAAAAAAAACAAGTACGTTTTTGTGAAAACGCAAGTAGAGACGGACAGACTAACAGATAAAAATCCATACTTGACTGAAGCATGACTGAAATGACTTTAGTGTAGGAAATTTGAATTGAAAAACACAAGGCAGTGATTGGCCACAGACAATCATATTATCGGCGCTCAGACGCGCATTTGGGGCCATTCCTCAATAGTTGTCCAGTGATAGACACAGTAAATTTCAAGTGTGGTGATTTCCAAATGAAATAAATTGAAATAAGTTCAGGGACGCCATACTATAGCCAGCAGCTCAGCTGAGTTTTGCTAGCATTTCTGTGTTCTTTATTCATAATCTGGTAAGATTGAAATTATTTCTTTGTATATTTTGAATATTGTTTAATGTTTCGAGTGATTTGATACTGCCATATCGAAATCTAGCCTTACAAACAAGTAAGGATTTGCTCTGGACCCCCCGCCCCAGTTCAGGGTCTAGAGACAAATAAAATACATAAACTCCAGCAAGGATTAGGAAGGACAGATCAAGTGTTGAGATCAATGAAACATATTACCTATACTATTTTAGGGGAGGAAACTAATAAACATATTTCAGAATCTGTAGTCTGGGAGGACCTATCTGATGTGAAACCACCATGGTAAAATGTGCTGTATGGTCAGAGAGATCTGACCTGTCTATATGGTGTTGTTGTTGTGTAGTGTTGTGTCCAGACATGGTTAGAGAATGGACTTTTGACACATAGCCAATACTTTGATTGCAGAGCTGTGAGTTTCAGTTGTCACCAAGGCGGTGTAAACTAAGTTGGTGATTTTACCAGAGTGGATCCGTGCAGTAACGTTGTGTCAGAGCAGACTATTATTGCCCCCAAGCACGGAGAGGTGGGGCCACCAGATCTCAGCACCAGAGCTACATCTTCAAAGTTGAGTGAGCCTCTGGTCTGCTGGAAATTCACCAACTCCATTTAGTTACTAACAATCCCATAAAATTCCTGCCATTTCTGGACAAGGTGTAGTCAATATAGACTGGAGTGATGAGGCCACCCCAACAGCACAACCATTAACTATCCTCCCAATTAGATGACTAGTATAAACATTAATAAAACTAAATAGTCTAGTACTTACATATGTACACTCTTGCATTTATTATGTAATATTCCATGCATTTCTTTCATAATTTCTAAATCTTTTATAAGTTCTGGTCAAAATAAAACTTGATCCAGAACAAAATAAATGTAAAAAAAATTTCTATCAAAAATTTTACACACTTGAGTTAGTTCAGTGTATTAGGCTATAACATTTGTTAATATTATTAGACTTAGTAAATATCTGTGTGTGTGTCTATAAACTATCACACCACATTACATATCATTACCCTAGACATTTAACGTAGCCACATTCATTAGAAAAAAAAAAAAAAAATAAGTGTGAGGTCGTAGTGGTAGCGAGAAGGGCCTTCTGACAACTCTCAGTTACATTTTATCTCAGGAGCCTTCACAGCTGACCTCATGCATCACACGTAGTACCATCACCACCATACAATACCGTCAAACCCACTACAATGACTTTAACCTACCCGTCTATTCTATGTTGTTTGTCTTCCACTACACATTACTGGACACACGTATTTCGGCCTTTATTTGGTCTATACTTGCTGATAGGAAAGTTATATTAGTGAATGCGTCTTTAAGTTCTCTGGGTCGTCTACGGGTCCTATATACCATGGTTGTGTTGGTGTCGTGAGAATGATCTCAGCCAATGATTTACTTTATGTGGGGTGCAAAATTGGTTGGGCATCTTTTCACGATTTACTGTCACAGCAAGGCGATGGCGCCGTTTAGAAGGACTTCGGTTCGATTCCCGGTAAGCCTAGCACTTATATTTTCTTTTCTGTTGTCTGGTGTCATCCTTTATGCCCAACAAATGCTTGTTAAATATCTTTATTTATTTATTTACTTATTTATTAATCACTCACAGGACTCAGGTTTCGTTCATTATTTGTTAACAATTGTTGAAAAGATATTCGTAAGAGTCCGCATCTTGTAAGGATGTATCTTTAAGAGCAGTTTGGGTATCATTCGCCACATTTCTTCATCACATCTTTGTGTTCACTCTGCGTTTTTACACCAAGTTGCTGTGACCTGTCATATCCGGTAGACCAGTCATCGTCCTCTGCTGAACAAGGCAACGTCGTAGCATGTTCTTGTGCATCAACTATGTCCTCATATTTCCAGTTGGTGTGCCACATACATGAGCTTGGCTGCAGTTGATCTTTAGTAGTTTGTCTTTTGCCTAGATGATGCAGTCCGACAAGTGACCTTTCGTCCACATTTTGATGTCAAACTTCGACAGGTGACTTTCGGTCCATCTCTTGATGGTAGACTTCAATACGTGGCCTTTTGTCCCCCTCTTGAAGGTAGATTTCGACATGTGGCCTTTTGTCCATCTCTTGATGGGATACTCCGACTGATGACTTTTTCTTCATTTCTTTATGATTTTGTTGGTCTTATTTTACTGTCGTTCGTAGCCATTTCTTTTAAAACGTTTCCTGTTTTTTTTGGTTTTAATCAACATTTGTATAAGTTGTGTAGAATATTAATAGTTTAATTTTAATACAATCATGATTTGATATCATCACAACATCTCTCTACTTCCATTCAACGATACGCCCCTGGAATGCTCTCTAAAACCAATGACTTCTTACTAATCGAAAAGGCATCCCCACGCGTCACTTTATACAGGACCTTTACCCATTTCACTCACTCGATTGGATGAGTCCACCATTCAGTGAGTTGCTTGAAGCGCGAAATAGAATTGGCTTATGGTAGACAGCTTGAAAATATCGCGGCTGATTTTATAGCTGCTAGGTCAGTTATTTTTTTTATAGTACCCCCACAAGATCTATGTTTAATCTTTTATAACCAAGAATGTGAAGCGGAGCCCAGAGCAGTGGAGCAGCATGTTTTTGCTAGGAGCTGGAGTGGAGCAGGAGCACGCGCGCGCGCGCACACACACACACACTCACTCACACACACTCTCTCACTCACACACACACATATATATATATATATACACACACACACACACACATACATACATATCTATTTGAATTCATGTCCGCCTCCGTTTGCCTATTTTTCTGTATATGGGTGAGCGTTTGTTGTGCGGAACATAATACACGTTATTTGTCAAATAAAAGCGTACGACAAAATGGTGTCTTTAGAAAACACTCGACAAAGTGTGGCAAGAAATAATGTAGACAATTATAAAACAATAAACCCACTTATCAAAACTATCGAGAACCATTACTTAAATGCAATAACCGTAGTCAATAGAGCAGGTAAGTGACTATCACAAAAGTTGGAATGCCACAGGGCTGGTTATTATCTTCCACTACGTTCAGTTTCTTCGCTGAGAAAATTAGTCTCTAAAGGTCGAAAAAAAACCAATGTATTGAAGAAGACATTGTGTCAAATTATTGACTTCATCGACGACAATAATGCACTGACTGTAGAAGAGTACGAGCCGTAGGAGCTAATACACATTTTTGATTTCTCCTGTTCAGGAACTGTGTGTGAAACTCAGTGGTGGAGATTTTTATACTTTTACGTTGGACTTGATGTCTTTTCATTTCGATATTTTCCAATGCAATGAAGATTTTTTTTGCCTTCAGTGTTATTATTATTTTGATATCCTTGTATGTTCCACCAACTTTGTCTATATTGCTACCAAGATGCGTGTATATCTTGTAGAAATGTTTCTCCACGTGCAATAAGATTATACAGAATTCAATGTTGTTTCAAAACAGGCCAGGCGATCAGTAAAGGTAAGTGAGTGACAAAGATGACAAGAACATACTGAACAATGAAAGAGTAAACAGTGAATTCTGGAAGAATTAGCACGTAAAAGGAATGGCAGATTAATATTGCCGGAGAGGAGTGAGGGACCCAAAAAAGAGAACGAACGTATTTAGTAACACCCTGACAAACGCTGTATGGGTAATTATCTGTTTCTTTTGTCCTAGTAAGACCCATTTCCTTTATCAATTTTTTGTATAAACACATAAGTAGACAGAAAGATTAAGTGACTAGAAATATCGGTTGAAGCAGTAAGGTAGGACTGAGTATCTTAATAAGAAAAACAAAGTAGGCGAAATAGCGTTAAACGATATTAAACATACATCTTGTGGAGACACTATAAGAAAATAAATTTGTGCGGGGACAATGTGAGAGAAGACAAAAAATCAGCTATTAAATCAGCCGCGACATTTTCAAGCTGTCTCCCATACACCAATTCCATTTCGCGCTTCAGCGAACTCATTGAATAGTGGACTCATCAAATCGAGTGAGTGAAATTGGCCCCGGCCCTGTATAAAGTGACGCTTGGGGATGTCCTTTTCGATTAGTAAGAAACCATTGGTTCTAGAACATCTTGCCCTGTAGGGGCGTATCGCTAAAAAGAGTTAGATGTATGTTGTGATGGTATCAAAACATTATTGTATTAAAAGGAGACAACTAGCATTTTGGACAACAAAAACAACAACCTAAAAGCGACAGACTTTCATAAAAGAATGCTTGCGTAAAATAGAAGGATTGAAGTGGTGTATACAAATATCTGACGTGGAACTAACGACAAGAACCAGACAAGCGCCAGTGGAACAAGAAATGACAAGAAGACGCTGGACATGGATAGGACACACACTGAGAAAACCTGTTGATAGCATTACCAGACAATCCCTTGTTCTGGAACCCCCAGGGTAAGAGAGATAGAGAAAGAACAAAGAAAACATGAAAAAAGAGAACTGGAGATAGATATGAAGGGAATGAAGAAGATATAGAAATACCTATCGCTGATGGCACGGGGCAGGAAGACTTGGCATGGGTTTGTTGAAGACCTGTGCTCCTTTTTGGAGTTAAAAGGTGAAAGGAGATGAAGACGAAGAAGACAACTAAAAAGAAAGAAAAGAAAGCTGTTGATTAAAACGAAATAGGATGGAGATGTTTAAAAAGAAACGGGCTAAAGTAAAATATGAGCGACACACTTCGCTAAAGAACACAAACTTCAGCCCCCATAGTACTTCTTCTCTTCTTCTGCGTTCGTCCTGAAAAGGACGTTGGTTGCGTTGTGTCGGTTTACAGCGGAGCTGCAATATTTGCGCCTTTCGGCCGACACATCCGACTTCAGCATGGCATTTTTTGGGACTGGGTTTGCCTTCACTCTTCGATCCCTACTCACTCAGCCAGACTGCAGTGATGCAGCCTGTTTCCAGGACCACCACTTGGAAGCCCTACAGTACAATTCTCAGCGCTAGCAGAAGAAAAAAAGTAAGTAAGTAAGTAGATAAGTTTAAAAAAAAACGTCATCAGCGACTGCTGGTACACACAACTTTTGTGAACTAGAAATGAATATAATTGACCTAAATGCAATCATCAGCAAACCAAGAACTGCTTTTTCGGAGTAACCAGGAGGACATGCACAAGATCATAGCTGGCAGACGCTGGAGTTGGGTTGGCCACGTCCTCAGAAGGGACCCTGATACCATTACAAGAACAGCTATGCTATGGACGCCAGAAGGAAAGCGAAAGAGAGGCCGACCAAAAACAACCTGGCGGAGAACTGTGGAAGCCGAGATGCAAAGAATGAACCAGAGTTAGGACACTGTTCGAAGGATGGCCGTTGACCGAACAAAGTGGAATCAATTTATTGTTGCCCTACAAGACTCCACCAAGCGTGATGGCCACTGACTGCTTTGACGGTCGGAGGCTATAGATCAAAGAAGAAGAAGAAATGCGACCAACGAACTATTTTGAAAATAGTCCACCTATAACATATCATCATCATCACACTTCAGCTCCCCACGGAACATAGGCGCTCAACAAACTTATGCCAAGACTTCCTGTCTCGCGTCATCATCTCAAAAAAGGTAAAGGATCCCATTACACGACCTCATTGAGGCATATTGGGAATATGGTGTTAGGTCCATATTTTCTTGACCATCGGCACACTAGGGGTGACGTGGTCAGCATCACGCCGGCAGCCGTAACCTTCCCAGAGTTGGTCTGGTACCCAATTGGGGCTGGGTCGACCCAGGAGGCGTAAAAAAATATTCCACTTCATCTGGGGATCGAACCATAGACCACTGAGCTAGGAAGCCAGTGCACTAACCACTATGCTACCGCAGCTCCCCACCATCTCAAGGTTTTTCCATATACTGTACTTGTCATCTCCTTCATATATGTCCCCAGTTCTCTTCTCCATGTGTTCCTTAATCTCCCTCTTACCATCTTACCCGGGTTATTCCAGAGGAAGAACAGTCTGGTAATGCTATAAACAGGCTCCCTCAAAGTGTATCCTTCCCATCTCCACTGTCCTCCACTCATCTCCTGTTCTACTGCCACTTACCTATAACAAACGACACACAGAAAATGGAGCTGGAACAAAGCATGTTCATTACTACAAGTATAACAGCGTCATCATGTGACGTATTCTTTCCAGAACGTTGTCTCCATTACAGCTGCTCTGAACGCATCACGATTCTGGGCAAGTCGACCTGCATCAGCCAAAGACAAGTTCAGACTCTCTGTGATGTCCTGGGTCCACCGTCGTCTAGGTCGTATAACAGCGTATGGGATTTATATTGATGTTGATGTTGTTGATGAACAGAATCGACAACATTGCACTCCGGGCAAACCCATAGCTGCCCAGCCTCCCTCAGTATATCTCGAAGAGTGTGAACGCTAACTGTTCCTGTAGCTCGCTGGTTGTAGACACGACGGATGCATCCTCTCATACGTTCATCTCTGCTAGTTCTGATGCCAAATTCCAACAGTCTTAACCTTGATGATTCATCTATTGCAGTGTCATTCTCTAACAGGCGATCATTAATTGTTCTCAGTATCTCTCCCTTATACATATCCAGTGATCTATATGCGAATGTAATATTCCTGGCCACATCGTCTTTCATTAGTTCTGTCTCTCTGTATAGCAAATCCTGAATCTTCAAAGTATCAAGGCTGTTCTATCGTATGGCTCAAACAAGGGAGACAACAAAACAAAAACCAAAACGTTACCGACTTCCACAAATGGCTGCTTGCATAGAATAGAAAAATTCGTCTTCTTCTTCTTCGTTCGCCCTCAGACTTCTACATTAATGACTCTAATAAAGGCAGTAGTCAGCTCAAGGTTCCTGACATCTCGTTCGCCCTTAGACTTCTACATTAATGACTCTAATAAAGGTAGTAGTCAGCTCAAGGTTCCTGACATCTCGTTCGCCCTTAGACTTCTACATTAATGACTCTAATAAAGGTAGTAGTCAGCTCAAGGTTCCTGACATCTCGTTCGCCCTTAGACTTCTACATTAATGACTCTAATAAAGGTAGTAGTCAGCTCAAGGTTCCTGACATCTCGTTCGCCCTTAGACTTCTACATTAATGACTCTAATAAAGGTAGTAGTCAGCTCAAGGTTCCTGACATCTCGTTCACCCTCAGACTTCTACATTAATGACTCTAATAAAGGCAGTAGTCAGCTCAAGGTTCCTGACATCTCGTTCGCCCTTAGACTTCTACATTAATGACTCTAATAAAGGCAGTAGTCAGCTCAAGGTTCCTGACATCTCGTTCGCCCTCAGACTTCTACATTAATGACTCTAATAAAGGCAGTAGTCAGCTCAAGGTTCCTGACATCTCGTTCGCCCTTAGACTTCTACATTAATGACTCTAATAAAGGCAGTAGTCAGCTCAAGGTTCCTGACATCTCGTTCGCCCTTAGACTTCTACATTAATGACTCTAATAAAGGCAGTAGTCAGCTCAAGGTTCCTGACATCTCGTTCGCCCTTAGACTTCTACATTAATGACTCTAATAAAGGCAGTAGTCAGCTCAAGGTCCCTGACATCTCCAAACAGTTTTTCGCTGAGAAGTGGGTTGTTGCCATATGCTACTCCGTTCACTGCTGTACGAATAGAAGGATTAAAGAGGTATGACAAGATCACTAACGTGGAACTTACTACTTACTTACCCTGGGGTGTAGAGATGTGCCAGAAAAGGCGCCATATTATCCCATCGGCTGTCTTCCTCCCGGTCTGGTTCTTATCTAGTCCCTGGTCCTTCAAAGATTGGCTAATGTCATCCTCCTAGCCAACTCTGGGTCGTCCTGGGGGTCTAGATCCCTGGATCTTAGTTTCCCTTATTTGTCGTGATAGCTGAACTTTTCCCATTCTGCAGACATGACCAAATCATCGTAATTGGGGCAGTTCTTCTCGGGTTTGCAGTGGCCGGTTTTGAGGCCATGCCGTATCGTCTGGTTGCGGACCAAGCCTCTTCTTCTTACATCAATCAACTTCCTCAGATACTTCGTTTCTGAGGTTTGGAGCTGTCTTTTGTGGGGTTGTAGTCATTGCCCATCTTCCAACGCGGAACTGATGACAAGAACTACACAAGTGCCAGTGTAACAAAAGGCGAGAAGATAACGTTAGCGTCGTATAGGACTCCCTGAGAAAACATGTTAACAGCATCACAAGGCAGTACTTATTCTGCAATCCACAGAGAAAGAGGAGCAGAGGCAGCTTAAAAAAACACAAGTGAAGAAAACTAGAGCAGAAATGAAGTTGATGACGAACACATGGAATGACCGTGAGTTGATGACATGTGACAGGATGTAGCATACATTTGTTGAAGGCCTTTGCTCCTTGACGAGCTAAAGGGTAATGAAGGATGTCGAAGCTAACTGGACACAGCTAGGTAAAGGATAAAGAACACTTGAAAAGATTTTGAAAGGATGGCGCAGGACAGAAAGTTCAGGTATAAATTCCTAAAGGCCTATGTTCCTTGGCAAGCTGAATGGTAATCATAATAATGTATCGCAAAAATATATTACCTGAATTCGAATCCCTTGAAATGAAACAGGATCTCACTAAGGCCTGCCGTTTTCTGCCTGACCCTCAAAATATCGTAGTCGCTGGGAGCGTAGGTATCCGACAAAATCTTGTCCAATGACCGGAACAGACTGAAATTACCAGAAAACGGAGAGTAGTCACGTGAGTGATGTTCAGAGCAAACATAAGTGACGTCTATGAAAGATAGAGTAAGAAATCATTCAAAGATCTAACGGCGAAGTGACAATACAGAAATGAGTAATCGATTTTTGTTGTCTACGAATTATGTGACGGAAATAATGATTATGCGACATTGAAGAAATGAGTAATCGATTTTTGTCTTCTGGGGATTCTAAATACGTAAATTTGTGCGATATTCAGTATGTTATTGCTCAGATAATACGTATATTTTTGTTTAATAAATCTTAAAAGAAAGACAATGATATCAAAATAAGAATATAAAAGGCAAAAGGGGTTTTCATTGGACTGGGAAATATATGGAGGTCAAGAGAAATCAAGTCCAACAAAAATAAGAATCTTCAACTCAAATGTCAAGTCAGTCCTACTGTATGGTTCTGAAACATGGATAACAACAACATACATCAACTAAAAAGCTACAGACATTCATAAATGGATGCTTGCATAGAATAGAAGGACTCAAATAGGAGCACATGGAATTTGTTGGATATTGTGACCGCAAATTTTTCTTTTGTTTCTTGATTTCTTAGGTTGTCCTACATTACATTGATGTCTATAACTTTGCATTGTTGCATATCTCTTGAGTTTCATTTAAACTTTGGCTATCAGAAGGTGACGAGCCGCGGTAGCATAGTGGTTAGTGCACTGGCTTCCTAGCTCAGTGGTCCATGGTTCGATCCGCAGATGAGGTGGGATTTTTGTAGGCCGCAAACGGCTCCTGGGTCGACCCAGCCCCAGTTGGGTACCAGAGCGACTCTGGGAAGGCTACGGCGGCCGGCGTGATGCTGACCACATCACCCCTAGTGTGCCGATGGTCGAGAAAATATGGGCCTAACACCATATTCCCAAAATGCCTCAATGGGCGTGTAACGGGATCCTTTACCTTTTTTTTTAATCAGAAGGTGGTGATCTGATGCCACATCTGCTCCTCTATATACCTTTACATCCTGCAATGATGATCTAAACTTCTTGTTTATACATATATGATCAATCTGATTTTCTGTTCTATGGTCTGGTAATATCCAAATAGGAGGATTACAAAGTCAGAAATGTGGAACAGATGACAAGAACCAGACAAATGCCAGTGGAACAATAGATGAGAAGATATAACTTATTAAAAATTAATAAAAAGCAACATAATTCTACTTTTTATACTGCTAAAAGATGCATGACATATGTTACGCGATTTTCCAAATAGTTACTGTATTTTGAAATAATTCTGAGCAAAATATGGCTTCTAGAAGTTGTAGAAATTCGGCTGATCTGTTCTGTTACGTGTGCGGATATTTTACCGATCGTGTTGACCAGAAAAACTTTACACCATTACTAAAGATAGCATATGAACTTTATTTCGATTCGAAAGTTGATGATGCAAATATATCTTGGAAGCCAAATGCAGTTTGTTTGATACATTGGCAGGTTGGTTACGAAAATCGCCGAAGCATAAGTCGATGCCTTTTGGCGTGCCAGTAATATGGCGTGAACATACAAATCACACTACTGATTGTTACTTCTGCTTGACAAATATCCATGGTTTCACTTTTAAAACTAGAAAGTCTGTGGTTTATCCAAATATTGAATCGGTTTCGAAACCAGTGCCTCGTGATCCAATCACGTGTCCGATCCAAGTACCACCAGAACAATATCCGTTGGACGTAAATGAACCATCAGAAAGTGATAGTTTACCTGCTTTAGAAATTAATTCTGACTCAGATTACATACCGATGAATGATGGTGTTTACTTAATTAACCATTCAGAACTTTCAGATCTAATACGTGATCTCGCTCTTACCAAAGGACAAGCGGAATTACTCGGTTCGCGACTCAAAGAATGGAATCTTTTAGCGCCCAATACTCCGATATCTAAATTTCGTCATAGACACAGAGAACTTGTTCAATACTTTGAGATGGATGATGACATTTGCTATTGCAAAGATGTAAACGGTCATGAGCACATAGTCAACGAATGGCGATTTTTCATCGATTCTTCCAAGACTAGTCTAAAAGCCGTGTTATTGCATAACAGAATTTTTTTTTCTTCAATTCCAGTCGCCTACTCTGTTCATATGAAAGAAACTTATGACAATATGGCTATACGTTTGGAAAAAATAAAGTACAATGACTACCAATGGCGGATTTGTAGAGACCTAAAGGTCATTGCAATTCTCACGGGCATGCAGACTGGGTATACTAAATTTTGTTGCTTCCGATGTGAATGGGACAGCCGCAACAGACAGGAACATTATGCAAGAAAGGTGTGGCCTATCCGGGATCGTATGCAGCTCGGGCATAAAAATGTAATACGCGAGCCATTAGTTAACAAAGACACCTTCATTTTACCACTGTTACATATAAAGTTGGGGCTCATGAAGAATTTTGTAAAAGCGTTAGATAAAACGAGCAAAGCTTTCACTTATCTTCGAGAAAAGTTTCCGCAAGTTAGCGATGCAAAGATAAAGGAAGGTATCTTTGTAGGACCTCAGATTAGGAAAGTTATTGCAGACAAACAATTCGAGAACTTGTTACATGGTAGGGAACTTCGCGCATGGATGGCATTCAAATCGATCGTCGATAACTTTCTGGAAAATCACAAATCTGTCGACTATGTTGCATATTGTTAAGCAGTGCATAGATGCATACATAATTATGGGCTGTAACATGTCCCTCAAAATCCATTTGCTCGATTCGCATCTTAACTTTTTCCCTGACAACCTTGGCGAAGTCAGCGATGAACATGGAGAATGATTCCATCAAGATATCGCCGTAATGGAGTCACGTTATCAAGGATGGTGGAGTGTGACCATGCTTGCCGATTATTGTTGGATGCTTCATCGCGATGTACCACATGCCATTCACCGACGAAAGTCGACTGCAAAGAAATTCAAGCCTACATAACTGTTATACTTCTTGTACGAATGATGTTGTAATACTGTATGCGTTGTTAAAAAACTTTAATTGCGTATTTCTAGAGATCCCGACCTGATAGAGAAAAAACGGTTTGCAGATTTAAAAACAGCGCATTAAAATTGACCAGAAAAACATAGAGATGTTAGAGAAAGAAAAAAAAAGTTTTTTTTTGTTAGTCAGTGTTATAAGGCAGTCCTTTTTCTGAAATCCCCAGGATAGGAGAGACAGATGTATATAAAAAACACGGAGAAGAGCACTGGAGATGAAAACGAAAATGATGATTAAGACATAGAAAGAAAATGAGCGAATGGTACAGAACAGGAATACTTGGCATGTGTTTGTTGAAAGTCTATTCTCCTAAGCTTGCCTGGTTTGCGCATGTAACTCGTCATGACTCCCTTTCGAAAACGATCCTCCAGGGAACAGTCGAAGGTAAACGGAGAAAGAGGAAGGCAAAGAAAATCCTGGGCTGATAACATCAAAGAATGGGCAGGGCACGGTTTTTCCACACTTGTACGCATTGCTGAGGATAGAGAGCAGTGGAGGGCCCTGTATGCTGATGGTACCCCTACGATCTATGACGGGTTACGGGTTGAGATGAGATGACTCCTAAGCTCAAGAGTATCGATTGAATGAAATGTTAAGAAATGCTGTTGACAAAGTGATGTAGACTAGGGAGTAAGGATAGACATAAAGAAGTTGAAAAAAGTAAAGCTATATAACTCGTACGTAATACACAAACTATAACGCACGTGTAAACAACAATATGATGCAATAGAAAATGAGGACATAAAGGTTGCAAAAGCAAAAATTATGCGATAGGACCACAAAATGACAGTGCTGCCACCTCTCTAACCAAAAGAAAACATTTTGCGATAGGACCACAAAATGACAGTGATGCCACCTCTCTAACCAAAAGAAAAAAAAAACGTTGGCATATGTAATCATGAGGATTGTGAAGACGTTGGAGCAAAAAAAATTAGAACTTTTTCAGGACACCTTTGCCTGGGATACCACAACTAACATTATGATAATTTAGACATTGGCGGATCCAAGGGATGGCAACGGGGTGATCGCCCCATCCCTTGGGACTTTGAAAACCTTTATTTCATATCGACCGCTTCAGTATTTTTCCTCCCACTTGGGACTTAAATGTAAGTAATCGTTAGGTCATAACTCAACGTGAAATCCGTCCTGTTTCAGCTCAAGACGTAAGAAAGGGCTGCAAATTTTGCTCTATCTTTTAACGTCAATTTATTAGCCATTTTAGATTGCATTGCATTTTATTTTAGTTCTGAAAAAACAAACGAACTTATTTGTCAAATGGCAAACTGCCCCTTGTTATGATATTTGTTTCGTGTAATTTAAAAGATACAATTAAAGATACACAAATTTAAAAAAGCAGGAAGTGCCTTTTCTGTAGGAGACAGCTTTTTGCTTCCCTTTGTCTGGGTTTGTCTGACCCAGCTTATAGTTTCATTTCGATAACGTTGTCTATTTTATATTCATACGAGTCTTAGTGCGGATCAATTTGGTGTTCTATATTGGACTCAAATTGAACTTTTCAAGCGAAACCAGGGAGATCTGGAATTATTTCTTGCGTGGGATACTTTTTGGCAGCAACTAGTGGAAGTAGAAACGATATTTGAAACGATGAGAACAAATAGATATTGGAGACTGAGATGATAAACTTTGGTAATAAATAGACATTTGGGAGCAAGATGACAGAAGATGAGAGGAATCACATTTTTTGAGGATATGAAAACAGAATCAATGGGATGAAAAATGTTTTTGTTTAAAGTGAGAAAACAGATTTTATGGGAAGAATACGATATTTGATTCTGTGATAACAGTTGCTACAGAAACCCATCGCTGAAAGAACATGTGAATGATTGGGGCAGGCTTCCTGCAAAGGAGGGATCAGTCACAGTGGTTTCTCAATCCTCCGTAAAGAGAGCAAAGGACATTTGGTGTCTAGCTAGAAGGAAGAAGCGTGTGGCCTACTGTGCATTCCCCGCCATCCAAGGGGGCTCTCCAAATATGCAGAGCTAAAATACTGTACTCTGGTTCTGGGCTCTACCAAGGAATTGTCATGTCACACACTGAGCCACTTCTCAGCTTCCTCTTCTCATCATGGGCCCATAGTGAGATCCTCCTGCATGCAGCCTACCAGGTAGAAGCCAGAGTTACGTCTGATCCTCAAGTGACTCCTCCAAGCTTAGTGTGCAATGCTGGGTTCTCAACATATTTTACCACAGGGGAATTCACTGGAAGTGTGGGGATGATTTCAAGAGTCCAGAGACAGTGTAATTAGCCTCAAAGACAGAGGTTCACTTCTGTGACGACTTGCCAAATCTTCTCTTCATTTTTTTTATTATTTACGTGACATCATTTTTTCCCATCCTCAATGCATGATCGCAAAGTCCCGGGAAGTGTCACTTGCGGAAATTCTCCTAGCGTTCAGTGATTTTCTCCTCGCGTTTAATGCTATTTTTAGATACGACGTCATTGTTGACCCCTGACCTCGGTAGCTAGGAACCTGTTTTAATTTAAGACTGCTTAAACTGATAAAACCAGTTTATGCCACTTTCGGAACACCCCCCCACGTGACTTTTAACGCTATTGATTGGAGCGTTTATATGACGCTAAGGTCACATGATGCACGCTACGGATCACGTGTCCAAGCGGAAATGTCCCGCTAAAAGTGCGCCAACACGGGCATTCTTCACTTGCCCAGGAAACCTTGAGACAGCTAGGTCTAACCCAGATATCGGCGAATTCTCGCATTAAAAGCACTGAAGCCACGTGTCTAAATTGCGGATTAGCGTCCATCTTTGAGTAGTCTATGGTGGAGCCTTGCACGACAGTCCAATCTCAGAGCAGAATACGGAGTCGAGCACAGAGAAGGCAAATCCGAACCATTCAAGACCTACCTGGGGCAACGTCAGGAGACCGGAGAACTAACCACGCTTCACTATCAGCCAGGGGCTGAAAAGATAAGTTCCTTGAAAAAGGGAACTCACCAAATCAATGCCACATATGTTTGTCATCCATGATGAAACACACTTGAATTGTGAGACACATAGTACATACAGCAGACACTAATTCCATCGACAATACTATCATTCACCATCTATTCATTTTAGTTGCAATAAACCAATTGGGTGTATATACTGTACCCCATGCTTTGTTCCTTCTGTTAGATGTTACATATTGTCTGATGTTTATCTTCCTTTATAAGGGAGGGGGGGGGGGGGCTCGTAAAATCTAATATAAACCCAGTAATTGAGGATAATAATAATAATAGATAACTGAGAAGGGGACGACGGTAGCGAGAGACCAAATATCTCCTCACAATCTTTTCCAGACCTGTCTAGTTAGGAGAATTTACCCTCTTTGTCTCCCTTCAGTGGTGGAAAACCCAGCAGGAATTCCTTGAGCCAAATCTTCCACATCAGATCTATTATTTCCTCTAAATAAATTCTTATCCATCCAACGCTACGTGACACTGGGGTCTCAGTCCGGGATTTGAACTTATGTATTTTATCATACCTCTGGGATAGTATCATTCATTCATTCATTACAGTATACCATTTTAACACATGTATTTTCACACAGTGAGCTCTAGAAAGACAGAAAACATTTTTTCTAGAATTTCAGGCATTGATTGGTGAATCCCTTTATATATGTTGTGTTTAATTAAGTTAGTTCATGATTTTGTATTTCATTGAATTACAGACCTTAAGTCTCCATAACTGTAGTAATTTCATTCTACAGCAGTCTGATAAATAATTAGTATTTACTTGTTGTTAGAAATACTATTGGAAGGTAGCACTAGCTTACTCATTGTGGACTATAACAGCAAAAGATGGCTGAAATAGTTAAGCTTAAGGCAGCACTAGGGGAGGCCAGTCGAGATCTAGGTTATAGTGGGGTGGACCTTGCAAATTATGTCAGTGTCGAGACTGATAAGTATTACGCTCGAGAAACAGCGAAAGCTGAAAGAGAAGAGCGAATAAAGTTAGCAGAAATAGATGAGAGGATAAAAGCTGTAGACGCTAGGGAAAGAAGCGAGAGAGATGAACGCGAGCATGCACTGAAGATGAAGCAGTTAGAGATGCAGGGACAAGCTCAAAGAGTTGAACCGGTAGCCGGTGCGACAGCATCTACCTCCTCAGGCAACCTATCGCCACGGTCAGATGATATGCCCTCCTTGCACGCAGGGGGCACCGGACCTTTGCCATCCTCACTCATGTCAACTTTGGGACCCTTGACGTTTCCATTTGAAGCTTTCTCGGAACAAGCCGACTCGATCGATAGGTATTTGGACAAATTTGAGAAGTTTGCCACCACGTTTGGTTTGGAGAAGAGCAAGTGGAACCTGAAACTGTCGCAAGGGCTTAGAGGAACTGCTTATGACGTGTATAGCAAGCTTCCTCCAGGTTTACAGGATGA
This sequence comes from Oreohelix idahoensis, assembly GCA_024509875.1. Taxonomy (NCBI): domain Eukaryota; kingdom Metazoa; phylum Mollusca; class Gastropoda; order Stylommatophora; family Oreohelicidae; genus Oreohelix; species Oreohelix idahoensis. The sequence goes on along the minus strand of JAMPIV010003207.1, from coordinate 110,078 downwards.
CTACGACTATCTGAAAAAGGCACTATTGGTTCGTTATGAGCTACATGCTGACGCCTATAGGAAGAGGTTCCGTAACTCTAGGAGGGAAGTCGGAGAGAACTTTGCTCAATTTGCCGCTAGACTGGATTCCTACGTGGAGAAGTGGGGTGCCCTAGGGAATTTTACTCATGATTGGGAAGGCCTGAAGGAAATGGTCATGATCGAACAACTGAAGGACACCATGACTTCCGACATGAGAAGATTCCTGACAGAGAATGGGGCCAGCACTTTAGAATCCATAGTCCAGTTAGCGGAACGATATCAGGCAGCACTATCAGAGAATCCACCACCCAGACGGAAACAACCAGATTACGTACCTAGACAGACAGCTCAGTCACACATGGACCCCCAAGTGAAACCACCGTATACTAACTTCAAAAAGCATGACAAGCCAGACTACAAGACTACTCAGAGATCAAATTTCCAGCAGCAGAGGCAAGGGGAAAAATGGTGTAAGCACTGTAGAACCATCACCCACAATACGCAGGAGTGCAACCGGAAAAACCCACCTCATCATGCTGCCTGCTTACGTAAAAGTGCCGCAAGGGGAAATGGACCGGAAGAACCTCTGGACAAACCCCGACATCCCCCGGTCGTTGAGACAGTCCTCGTAAATGACCAAGAGGTGACCTGCCTTTATGATACAGGCCTTGCATTCGACGCAGTTGTCTGTGCATCCCTAGTCAAGCCTGACCAGATGACAGAAGACACTATAGAAATACAAGGACCTACTAAAAGTGCAGCACCTATGCGTTTGGCCATAGCCAAGATTCAGGTCAAATCGAAATATGTGACTGGGGAAATCAGAGCAGCGATTTTGGACGACCCTATTTATCCCTTGATCTTAGGGTGTAGGTATGGTTTCTTGGGAGAACCCATTCACCCTCTGGTTGTGGCGGCTGTCACCACTAGAGGACAGGCCAAACGGAATACGGAGTTGGAATCCCCACCCAACATCCTTCCTGAGGAATTAAAAAAGGCGCAAACTGAGGATCCATCTCTAGCACCCTGCTACAAAAAACTACCGAGAGCGCACACTCCTCTCCAAAAGGGAGACTTCTACAAGAAAAATGGGCTGGTGCATCGGAAAGCAGGAAATGGAGGACAGGAACATGGGCAACTTGTGGTTCCGTCAGCATACCGAGCCCAGGTCCTAGAAATGGGCCATGCCCTTCCGTTTAGTGGCCATATGGGCATAAGTGCCACGATTCAGCGTATTTCATGTCATTATTATTGGCCAGGTATCAACGCCGATATCCAGAGATATGTGAAATCATGCCCGCAGTGCCAGAGGACAGCGCCGAAACACTGGACGGCCCCAGCCACTCTGGGAGAAATGCCAATCTTGGGCACACCCTTCGAACGAGTAGCGGTGGATATTGTGGGTCCACTTACTCGTAGCAAAAAGAGAAACAGTTATATACTCACGTTAGTGGATTGTTGCTCCATGTGGGCAGAGGCTATCGCTATGCCCGCCTGTGATTCCAAGCATGTTGCTGAGGCTCTGCTCACCATATTTACTCGGCTAGGGTTTCCGTCACAGATCCTGACAGATAATGGTTCGCAATTCCGAGGAAAACTCACCGAGGAAGTGTTTAGGATATTTCAGGCCCGACATATCCACACCTCTCCCTACCACCCCCAAGCAAATGGCCAGGTGGAGCGGTTTAACGGGACCCTTATTTCCATCCTTCGGAAACTTGCGCAGGAAAAACCAGAGAGCTGGGATCAATACTTACCCGCAGCACTATTTGCTTACCGCGAAGTACCCCACAATTCTACTGGGATGCCACCTGCCACATTGCTGTTTGGTAGACCTATAAAAGGACCTTTAGAGGCACTGTTACGTACTTGGACAGATGATAAAGCTGATGAGACGGTCACCTCTGCATCCCAATACGTGAATGAGTTGACCCAACGCCTTAAAACAGGATGGGAACTGGCAAAGGAAAATGTACGCCGTGCCCGTCGTAAACATGCGCGTTACTACAACCGCACTGCGAAGGATAGGGAGCTAGAAGTAGGAGAACAGGTCTTATTACTCCTGCCCAGTAGCAATAATAAATTGCAAATCGGGTGGAGAGGTCCATATAAAATTGTTGAGAAAATGTCGCGCACCAATTACAAGATTGCCATAAAGGGGAAGCAGAAAATTTACCACATAAACCTGCTGAAGCGATATTATGAAAGACCGGGTGCAGAACCAGCACATTTCCTGACACTGGCTATTGCGACGGAAACTGAGGCAGAACCCCTGACCTCATGTGAATACCCTCTTCGCCAGGGCGAAACTCATCAAGATGTTCAGATTAGTTCAACTTTAACGGAGGATCAGCAGGCACAGGTGCAACAGTTGTTGAGAAAACACACTAGTACACTCACGGATAAACCTGGCATGACCAACCTGATAGAATTTGATATGAAGCTAACAGACCTCGCCCCGGTACGAGTTAAGAACTATCCTGTTCCTTATGCTAAGGCAAAGGCATTGAGTGAGGAAATCGAGTACCTGCTTAAGGAAAATATTATCTCAAAATCAGAGTCTCCTTATAGTGCGAGTGTGGTGTTGCTTAGAAAATCCACAGGAGAACATCGCCTCTGCATAGACTACCGAAGGCTCAACGCTGTAACGGAATTTCAAGCGGAGCCCTTACCTGATCAGAATCAGCTTTTCACCAAGCTGAGAAGAGCGCGATACTTTTCGAAGATAGACCTTAGCAAAGGGTACTACCAGATTCCGGTAAAAGAGGAAATTCGACACATGTTAGCATTTAGTACTTCTGAGGGCCATTACGAGTTTAATGTATTGCCATTTGGGCTAAGCAACGCCCCAAGCGTCTTTACTCGTATGATGAGGAAGCTACTGGAACCCCTGAACCACCCTGGGATAAGTAATTTCATGGACGACATACTTATCGCCACGAACACCTTTGAGGAGCACCTGGACGCAGTTTCCCTACTCTTCGAAAGACTTAGAGAAACAGGACTCACCGCTCGCCCTACAAAATGTCAAATTGCCTGCGAGCAACTAGAATTCCTGGGACACACCATCTCGCATGGATGCATGTACCCAGATGCACGTAATATTGAGAAGTTACAGCGGGCCCCACGACCCCAGACTAAAAAGGATGTCAGGTCATTTGTGTCTCTATGTGGCTTCTACCAGAGATATATTAAAGATTTTAATACCCTGAGTGCGCCACTGACCGCGTTAACCAAGAATGGGAACCCGGACAAAGTAACCTGGACAGCGGAGTGCGAAAATGCCTATACGCTGCTGAAGGAGAAACTCACAGCTAGGCCAATTCTGCGACTGCCTGACTTAACTCTGAACTTTACGCTGCGAACAGATGCTAGCAATATAGGGATAGGCGCCACTCTCCTGCAGCCTAGTGATAGACCTTCTGCAACTCTATTCCCCATTGCATATGCTAGTAGGAAATTGAACCCTGCTGAACAGAACTACTCTACCATCGAACGAGAATGTCTGTCGCTAATATGGGCTGTGCAGAAATTTCAACCATATTTATACGGGAAAAAGTTCACGGTGCAGTGTGATCACCAACCGTTGATATTTCTTGCAGCGTCGAAGAACCTTAATGCCCGGCTTATGAGATGGTCACTCCTGTTGCAGCCATATTCATTTCACATAGAATACATACCTGGGAAGAACAACGTAGGGGCAGATTTTTTTGAGCAGACATCCGGACGCAACCGAGGAGATATGAGCAAACTGAAAAAGAAGAGGAAGACAGGACCAGTGGAGTTGGACGGAACGTCAAACTTGAGGAGGGGCTTGTGTGACGACTTGCCAAATCTTCTCTTCATTTTTTTTATTATTTACGTGACATCATTTTTTCCCATCCTCAATGCATGATCGCAAAGTCCCGGGAAGTGTCACTTGCGGAAATTCTCCTAGCGTTCAGTGATTTTCTCCTCGCGTTTAATGCTATTTTTAGATACGACGTCATTGTTGACCCCTGACCTCGGTAGCTAGGAACCTGTTTTAATTTAAGACTGCTTAAACTGATAAAACCAGTTTATGCCACTTTCGGAACACCCCCCCACGTGACTTTTAACGCTATTGATTGGAGCGTTTATATGACGCTAAGGTCACATGATGCACGCTACGGATCACGTGTCCAAGCGGAAATGTCCCGCTAAAAGTGCGCCAACACGGGCATTCTTCACTTGCCCAGGAAACCTTGAGACAGCTAGGTCTAACCCAGATATCGGCGAATTCTCGCATTAAAAGCACTGAAGCCACGTGTCTAAATTGCGGATTAGCGTCCATCTTTGAGTAGTCTATGGTGGAGCCTTGCACGACAGTCCAATCTCAGAGCAGAATACGGAGTCGAGCACAGAGAAGGCAAATCCGAACCATTCAAGACCTACCTGGGGCAACGTCAGGAGACCGGAGAACTAACCACGCTTCACTATCAGCCAGGGGCTGAAAAGATAAGTTCCTTGAAAAAGGGAACTCACCAAATCAATGCCACATATGTTTGTCATCCATGATGAAACACACTTGAATTGTGAGACACATAGTACATACAGCAGACACTAATTCCATCGACAATACTATCATTCACCATCTATTCATTTTAGTTGCAATAAACCAATTGGGTGTATATACTGTACCCCATGCTTTGTTCCTTCTGTTAGATGTTACATATTGTCTGATGTTTATCTTCCTTTATAAGGGAGGGGGGGCTCGTAAAATCTAATATAAACCCAGTAATTGAGGATAATAATAATAATAGATAACTGAGAAGGGGACGACGGTAGCGAGAGACCAAATATCTCCTTACAATCTTTTCCAGACCTGTCTAGTTAGGAGAATTTACCCTCTTTGTCTCCCTTCAGTGGTGGAAAACCCAGCAGGAATTCCTTGAGCCAAATCTTCCACATCAGATCTATTATTTCCTCTAAATAAATTCTTATCCATCCAACGCTACGTGACAACTTCCACATGTATGTGGCATTGTGCTTAGCTGGTGGTCATATAAGGATGACTCCAGATATGCCCCCATGCATGGGCAGACTTTTAAAAATAATGCCTATTTCTTTACCTTCATGAAATAAAGATTTAGTTTATTCTTTCGTTCATTTTCCACGTCATAATTTCTATACAGTTTAACAGAAGGTACTGTGTCCTTTATCTTTTTCGTTCGGCTTCAGATTTCCATACTATTGACTCTAATAAAGGCAGTAGTCAGCTCAAGGTCACCGACATCTCCAAACAGTTTTTCGTGGAGTGAAATAGGTTGTTGCCATACGCTACTCCGTTCATCGCTGTATGTTGGGCAGTACTGCAGCAGATGTTCGGCTGATATCGATCTAGTGCCACAAGTGCAGAGATCTGTTGCACCAATTCTGTACTTGTGGTATAGATGGTATCTCAATCTGAGGTGTCCAGTGCATAGCCGAAAAATAGTTACCTGATTTCGCCTAGACAGCTGATCACAAGCATCAATTTTTAAATGGACTTTAGTGTGGATTTTATAGTTGTTTTTGCGAATTCATAAGTTGTCCCTATATCCTACTGTTGCAGCGCCCCCTCCAAGTTTGTCTGCCTCCTCATTGCCTGGTATGTTGCAATGGGCTGGTATCCACTGGATTGTGCACTTGTTTAAACATTTGGCCAGTCTTTTAGAAGACATTATCAGATCTTTCAATCCTTTAGCATGGTGGCTCTTCAGCGCTGTTATTACTGAGAGGGCATCTGTAAAGATTACTATTAGGTTTTCTGCATGTGCTTTGCATTCAGTAAGAGTTTCCGCGGACTGTTTCAGGGTTCCCGTTTCAGCATTGAAGTTATTGCAGTATTTGCCAGTGGCGATTGCCAAAGAGTGGATTCTATTCTTTAATTTAATGAGGATGTCAGCACGCCTATTCTCAACCGCTGAACGTATATGCATCTTTCTAGAGCTTTGGAGGAAATGTTTGGTCAATATAATTGGTTGCTGCACACTTTATTTGTGTTTCTTTACATCCAATGCCTGGAATATCAGATGTTACCTCAGGAAAGCATCTCATTTTCCACAGTGGAATAGTTTTGCTTGTTGGTATTTTCTTTGCGACTGAGCTTGCTAAAATTATATATTTCCTAATTTTTTTTTCTTTTGCTTGGGCCACAAAGTTAGGTCGCTTGAGCCTGCCTCTTCCTAGCCTATTCATTCTCTGGCATATGGGGTGTCTTGCCAGTATTTTAAATCTTTCAGCTTGTTGTAAGACTCTGCTGTCACGTCTGTCCTCCATTGACTGTAGCCCTGTAATGTTCTCCATATTGTTGACTGTTCACTCCAAAATATAAAGCGAAATTAGTTTGTGAAGTGAAACTTGCAAAGGCAATTTAGAGTACTTTCCTTTACACAGAAGTACTTCCTGATAACATGTTGTTGTTCATTTTAGGACCTTGCACAAACCACTGAATTTTGTTTTGTTCATGGGATACCCGGTTCAACCGCATATGGGTTATAATTTGGGTACATAGTGTTCCTTTTTCTATACAGTACATTTCATTTGTTGTTTTTCCAGACTAAATTCTCTGGCGTTTGGTGTGGCGTTTTCTAAGATTTGTTGTTGGTTTATCTCTTCCCTGTTTCTGAGTATATCTCCCGTCACCCTGTTGAGTTTTGAGATATTTGTACTCTGATTTATTGTAAGCTACCTTCTTATTTATTGCAATTGATATTAACTCATGTGTTTATATTTGGAATGCACTGCTTTGTACTGTTTTGTAATTTATCTGACTTTTGCTCTGAACCTTTGTCGTAAATATTTTGTTTATGTATTTTATTGTTCTATAATCTTTCTCCTTTGCTCTGGTACTTATGTGTTAATTTTTTTATTGGTAATATAACATTTTGTTATGTTTTGTAATTCCCTGAGTAGGTCAACTTTTAGTACAGTTCCTGATAAACATAAGTCAATGTCTGATCTTTTGACTACAAAAATAAAAGTTACAATAAGCATTTGTAAAGCTTTCGGTGGCTTTTCAAAAACAAATGTCAAAATATTACGTCACGAGATCGAGAAAAATCTGACCTAGAAACGAAGAAAGCTAAAGACTGGGTTTGTTGTGGCAAAATACAGCAGGGTAACAAGTAACAGAAAACACACGTTTTAGTGATACACTTTTTATGCTGTTACCAAATCCACTAAAACATCATTATTTAGTATATAGTTTTCCAGCTCATTCTGTCATTCGTAACGCTCCCAAAAATAGTAACACTCGATCAAGGAAAAGTGCGCAAAGGTTGGTGTGCAGGCGCCATGTGAACGGCGTGCATGTTCAAACTTTGTTTAACACCGGATGTAAAACAAATATTTTTTTTTTTTTTTAAATACAGGAATTAAAAAAAAAAAGGAAGACAATGTTGATAAATTTTCTCCCTGTCAGCACCTAAGTGAATTGTATCTTATGAAGAAACAATTGCAGCGAAATTGTTTACATATGTATCTTCATGTACACGTGTGTAGAGATGTATAAATACCGACACTTAATGTTTACGGACGTTTACTTCCTCCAACAAGTCATCTTGTGCACCAGGAATAAGGAAGCTTTAGATCTGAATAGAGAAATCATAACAAAACTTCTGGGTGAGCTAAAGATCTATTATAGTTCCGATCAAATAGTATCTGAAGTTCTTGGTGATGTTATGAACTATTCGGCCGATTAAAACAACAGAAAATCATAATGGTGTCATCTTTTATGACCAACGAGTACCTGTTAATTATATTTATTTACTTATTTATCTTCTGATGAACAATCGGATGTTCAAACCTAATATTATTTTTCCACAAGTATTTGAATAAATAAAATTACCGTTAAGTATTGGCGCTTTTGGATTTAATTCCCGTCATATGACGGGGTTTTACTCTAGTTTTTAATAATATTGTTGCTCCCGACGTTACGAAATGCAATAAAGCTATAATAATGTTCACAATTATTGTATACAACGACACGACGTTCTATGGTCCTGTTCACAATTTTGCCCATGTCACCACGATCTGTGATCCTGTTCACAACATTGCGTACGTCACCACGTTCTGTGATCCTGTTCACAATTTTGCGCACGTCACCGCGTTATGTGATCCTGTTCACAATTTTGCGCACGTCACCACTTTATGTGATCCTGTTCACAATTTTGTGTACGTCACCACGTTCTGTGATCCTGTTCACAATCTTGCGTACGTCACCACGTTCTGTGATCCTGTTCACAATTTTGTGTACGTCACCACGTTCTGTGATCCTGTTCACAATCTTGCGTACGTCACCACATTCTGTGATCCTGTTCACAATCTTGCGTACGTCACCACGTTCTGTGATCCTGTTCACAATCTTGCGTACGTCACCACGTTCTGTGATCCTGTTCACAATTTTGCGTACGTCACCACGTTCTATGATCCTGTTCACAATCTTGCGTACGTCACCACGTTCTGTGATCCTGTTCACAATCTTGCGTACGTCACCACGTTCTGTGATCCTGTTCACAATTTTGCGTACGTCACCACGTTCTATGATCCTGTTCACAATTTTGCGTACGTCACCACGTTCTGTGATCCTGTTCACAATCTTGCGTACGTCACCACGTTCTGTGATCCTGTTAACAATTTTATGTACGTCACCACGTTCTGTGATCCTGTTCACAATCTTGCGTACGTCACCACGTTCTGTGATCCTGTTCACAATTTTGTGTACGTCACCACGTTCTGTGATCCTGTTCACAATTTTGCGTACGTCACCACGTTCTGTGATCCTGTTCACAATCTTGCGTACGTCACCCCGTTCTGTGATCCTGTTCACAATTTTGTGTACGTCACCACGTTCTGTGATCCTGTTCACAATTGTGCGTACGTCACCACGTTCTGTGATCTTCTTCACAAATTTGTGTCATACATCATCAAGTTCTGCGATCCTTCTACTGCTGTAATCTTGTAAAAATTCAATGATTTTTTTCTCTGCTTTAATTTTTGTGTGGCGGGTCCGGGGCAGATTCCTCCAGGTTCTTTCAAATTTCAAATTAAAACGAGTTTAAAATGCACCGTGATAGACGGGTTGTGTGCGACATTTCAGCTCCCTAGGTTGTCTGAAACCCAGAGAACCAGGCGGCTTAAACACTTGAAACATCCAAGCAACGCTTATATAAAATTAAATAAAGGTGTGAAAAGGAAACAGCGTGTCCTGTTTAGTAATCGTCCGTTAAATCTGAAAGTCTGGCTTAGGGGAAAAGACAGACGATCAATATGCACATATTTGAACAAAATAATCGCAAATTGAAAATATTTCTGAATTACGTGGGAATAAGCTTTTGCATTTTTGACAAACATTATTAACAAAAGATAGAATTAATCTTTCTGACAAAATAACTCGACAATTTAGATTTAGTGGCAGACTTGTCACTTCTGTTCCATAACCACAGTCAGATGCAACACAAAAATTAGAATATCCGCCAAGAATTCCTACATTATAGTGTTTAATTATGTTTTTAAAATACACGTCTTATTCTTGATATTATTTCCACAGCTGCTATCTGAGTGACTGTTGCTATTATAAACACGTAGCCCACATCGCACCACAGCCAACAGATGATAACATATACCCAAATTAATAGATATAATGTTGATAGCATTACAAGGCAGTCCTTGTTCTGGAATCCACAGGGAAAGAGAGGCTGAGGTAGACCCAAAAAAAAAAAAAACAACACATGGAGAAGAGAATTGGATACAGAGGTGAAAATGATGAGAAAAACATGGAAAGAACTTGAGCCAATGGCACAGGTCAGGAAGACTTGGCATGTGTTTGTTGAAGGCCTATGCTCCTCGGGGAGCTAAAGGGTATTGATTGATTGATATTAATTGCTTTCTATATTAGTGTAATATCTTCTTCTTGGATCCTTAACCCCTGACTGACAAAGCAGTCAGTAGCCATCACGCCTATTGGAGTCTTGTAGGGCAGCAACAAACTGTCCCCGTTTTGCACGGTCGGTGGCCATCCTTCGTGCCGTGCCACAACTCTGCATCTCTTTGCATATCAGCCTCCACTGTTCTCCGCCAGGTTGTCTTTGGTCTGCCTCTCTTTCGCCGTCCTTCTGGGGTCCATAGCATAGCAGTTGTGGTGATGGGGGTCAGGGTCTCTTCTGTAATATAACTATACACAATTTTATTGCGGTTTATCCTGATGAGAAAGAAACGGACTACCTACCATGGTAGATTACAGTTCTTGGGAAAAGAGATTGCCGAAACTAACTCCTGAAGTTACGTGAGCCTAAGTTTACCAATAATTTCTAGATGAGGGGTCGACAACCCAGGATATGTGGATTTCTACTTTACAACCGCTGAGCTCTATAAAGATCTACGATGAAAAATCATGCATTGTTTATAGTATCAGAGTATCTGGACTACGTACGGGCACAACAGTTTTGGGATATCACCAATTCAACAAGCTAAAGATAGGAGCTACATGTCACGGGGCAGCATTTGCTATGGCACCACTTAGAGGTATGTCAATGGGTATTAGGTATCAGTATGCTGACCTAATAATAGCCCCTTCAGTCATAACTGACTATGGGAATGCGCCCCTGAGCTGACAGCCCTCAGCTGCTTATTTTCCTGACGTTTTCTCCCTCCTCTGCTTGTGAGCCTCTCTTCGCCCAATCTGAGTTGGCGCCGTAAATAGCATCGCCACTTAGTGCGATCGGCAGCTTCATCCTCCCATGTTGCTAGATCCATGTCCAGTGCCCTCATATCTCTCTTGCACACATCTTTGAACCTCAGCTGTGGTCGCCCAACTGTGGTAAAGTGGGATGTTATAAATATTTATAGGGGACTTAGTGTACTGACTGAGATCAGCTGTGAAGGTATCTGTATCTAATAAGTGTGGTGTATTACAGATGACCTTACTTGCTACCACATTTATGCCTCAGTCAGAATTATTCTGGAATATTGTGATGACTACGTTATTTGTCTAGGGTTATGAAAATGATGAAGTGTAAGTCACAACGACAACAGACAGATAAACAATTTAATTTATTCTACAACACTTTACAACACTGTGACACTCACACACATATAACACTCTATAAGACTATCTTAAATGAGTCATGTGTTTTAGTTTAAAAATATATGTATTAATTCTTGTCAATAATGGATATCCTGATTCAACTACACAGTGAACCAGGAATCACAATCAAATGTAATTACAAGTATTATTTACACAGTTTATATATATGAACTTTGTATTGACATAGTTTATTATTATTATTCTATGTGTGTAATTTGTGCAGTAGTAATATGAGGTAATACTGGTTTTGTTCAAGCTTGGTTGTTGTTTTTCATCATGACTTCAAGTGTTTGATTATCGGGGAAATAGTATTGGGAAACTTTCACAGTTCCTGTCATTTGAACTAATTAATTGTTCCTCTGTGGTTAACAAAATGTCACTTTTTGAGGGGGCTCATAATGTTGAGCTACTCTGGCCACAGAAGCTTAACTTTCGTGATGGCGGCAGGAAAAGACTCCTCTGCTCGATTGCTTCCTGTGTTCTGGAGACACCTCACTGGTCGCTATCTGGACCCAGGAGTATGCTGTCAGCCTCTGGATTCAGCAAAACTCAGACCAGGTGCTGCTTCAATAACTAGGACCACAGTCCCTGAAACAAGAAGGTTGTACCTCCTACTTCAGATCTAATTTATAATCTATTTCTACACTGAACACAATACAGAACAAACACTGAGTTCAGAGCGATAGGCCAACTGCCATCTTCATCTGAAACAATTTACACCAGTATACTCCTCCCTAATGGTTACTACGCCTCTGCAATTCCAGCATTAGTTCTTTCTAGTCAATAAGATAGGTGTCAGTGTACTGTTTGGCAATTCCATGCAGTTTTACTTTTCTCCGACACCTTCTGTTCAGGTTGGAGCACTATATAGGCTTTGCCTCATGTTCGCTACTGAACCACACACATATACAGACATAAATTATCAATTTACATTCAATTTTCATTAAAAAGATATTGAATATATTAAGCTTACCACAATTCATGGAAATAATACACAGATACGTTGACTGGCGATGAATAATGGCACAAATTATGGCACAAATTCCGATCCGCCTCTGTCCCAGGCTTTTATTTAGAAAAATATGATCTGGCTCTCAACGCACTGTTTCTTAGTAAGTTTATTTTAAAGTGTGGCACTGACCTGACGCTCCTAATTGACTATATTGGCGGGTCTAACCAATCGGGCCATGTTTACACAGCTTTTCAAAAAAAGTACTCCTACTCACGTTTCCCCTAACAACAAAGAATTAGTATTTGTAGCCCGACTAATCGTGTTTAGCCTTACATTTACTTCCCGCCAATCAAATAGGAGGTAACATGTTGGCCTATTTCCCGTACAATGGTGGTTTCAAAACCTGCCACTGCGCAATTCTGATTTTGGTGTTGTCTGACAGCACCACCATTTTCTTTTGGCTATAATTTGTTAATTCCTAGACTATTTGCGTAACACTTAACATATTCTTTGTCAGCAAGTCCTAAGGAACCCAAATATATAAGTTTAATGGGGCTAAGGGGCTGCGTTCAAAATATGCATTTTCTTCTACCTCCTGTTCACTTCGATACGATGTGGTGTCTGGGTACTGTCAGGCTTTCAAACGTAAACCAGTATAATGTCATGTTTCCCAATAAGCATTTTTCAGGTTTTTAAACCTAACTCTCGTATGGGTAGTGTTTTTTATCACTGTCTATCTGAAAAAAAGTATTGCTTCTGGCCTTACGCTTGGGGTGGGTGGCATTAATTTTATATCGCGAGACGCGTGTTTAGTGTTGCATGCGTTCCTGCTTTCAGCCCTCCCTTCTCTCTATCCTAAGTTCATCTGTCTTTTCATCACGCCGTGTATAAAATGAAATTAATGAAAGTATTAATTTAGGTCATTACGCAGGGTGCCTAGCTCAAGGTTTTCTTAGAAATGCAGTACACGTTTTATTGAAGAAAGCGTGTAGTGATGCATTAGGCTTTACTATCAACGTGAAAGCGTAAAAATATGCAGACGAAACATAAAACAAGGGGGATTTTTGTACGTCATTGTGACAGCACTGTACTTTTACCATTTCTCTTTCCTTTTATTGAATTTATGTGTTAGGCTTTACATTTACCTTTTAATTTATATATGTGGATTTAGAATGTTTCACGACACCAACTGTTCTCCTGCCATCTGCTAGTTGTCCGTAGAAGATATCTTTTGGGATGCGACCATCTTCCATGCGGCGAACATGACCAAGCCAGCGAAGTCTGCGCTGTCTAAGCAGTGTATACATACTTTGAAGGCCAGCACGTGACAACACCTCGACATTAGTCACTTTATCTTTCCACGAGATGCCGAGGATGCGGCGTAGACACCGTAAATGGAAGGTATTGAGCCTTCTTTCCTGCTTAGCATAGGTCGTCCAGGTCTCGCTGCCATATAGGAGTGTGCTGGTGACGCAGGCATTATATACCGCAGCTTTGGTCTTCATTGTGAGTTTGGAGTTTCCCCAAACACGCGATGTGAGGCGGGAAAAGGTAGCTGCAGCTTTGTCAATGCGGCTGTCGATTTCTGTATCCAGTGAGAGTTTGTCATTGATGGTAGACCCTAGGTATGTGAAGTGATGCACCACTGCCAATTCATAGTTATCAATAGTGATAACTGGTGCAGCACCCGCATCCTGACTCAGCACATTCGTTTTCTTTAGACTTATAGTGAGGCCAAAGTCCTTGCATGCTTCAGTGAAGCGATTCATCAAGTTCTGAAGCTCCTGTTGGCTTTGAGTGCTGACCTAACAAATACTTTATCAAATCTGGTTTTTCTTAAATCTTCCAAGTTGTCGTAGATTTTTCGATAGGAGTATTAAGACTTAGGTTAGGTCCCTTCTGAATAGATTAGAATATGTGATATACACAGTGAGAGTAGTAAAAAGAAATAGATTTTCCCAAGAGTGCAGTGGTAGCGAATCAAATAGAGCTGTCCCCTGAAAACAAGAATCTTCTCTCTCTCTCAGGCCTATCTTCTACGACAGATATATAAGAGTCAGACAGACTATTGACAACATATGTTACTATGTATGAACATACCACTCACGTGCACACCCCTTCCAGTGACAACAGTTAGACACACAGATGTGGGAAAACTATAACCATACTTATGTAAATATTCTAGAACGAGCTGACCAACACGCTGATTAGTTCCAGAGAGATTTTATTTATCATCTATAAAATCTTCTCACAACACCAAAACAAAAAAAAAATACATCAAGGAAAAACATATGCACATAGTCATACAATATCAAGAAAATGCTACAAGGGTGATAGCCCCGCTATGATCTTAACTCTAGGTTTAGCCCACAGCCCCGTTAGGATGACAGATGATGGCCCAAAGAGTTATAGATGCATGTGGTTAGGGTCTAATATTGTCCCCCTTTGAAGGTATAGACTGACTTTGACAGCAGTATCTATTCTAACGTAACACGTTACTTAAGCAGCAAATCTCGCCTAAGAAAAAAACACATATAACAAATGAGGGTATTATACAACGAACCTCCTTCCGTCACTTTCACTCGATTCTTTCATCAGGGCCCTGATATACTTACAATCGGGTTGTGGTTTCGCCGGCTGGCGCAAATTTTGGACACTCACACTTTTTATCTGTTACTGTCGTTTACTGAAACAGATCCCAGCTCTGCAGATTTGTTTGTTGGTTTCATTAAAATGGATCTGGGGAGCGTCTGCTTCAGGCGATAGTTATTTCAGGCTAAAGTTAATGTCACTTGACTCCCGAGGTAAGGATTAGGCTTAAACGAGCACAAAATGTCAGAACACGAAGTTTCCCTTAATTAGGAAGATGACCGGTGGACAACCTCTCTCAAAACAGAAAATCTTGGTTCCCCACTCACTTGTCAACAATGTCGGAAAGTTTATGTCATAGATTGTAATTATTCTCGCCGCCAGGCAGAAAATTTACGTAGAGTTTATGGAAGAAATTAAGATCTGGTTCACAGGCCCAGTATTGATCATTACAGTCTTTGAAAAAAAAAACCCGTTAGTGGGATATAGTATTTCTGTCTAACTTGCACCGTCAGATCAGTGTTACTTGAGAAACCCACGTGGTTCAAAATAAGGACTGTCTATTTCTTCACAATTATGAACTCTTATTAAATGCCGGTAAAGTTCGGGTCACCCCCAGTATTTCACTGTATAAAAAGAAAAGCACATATAAATCATTTTCATATTTTGTACCCAATATAACTTACATTTAAAACAGCAAGCCTACAGCTTGACTTATATTTAAACTTCCGGTGAAATAAGTTATATAAAATCGATCATCAGGAATTTAGGAATATGGTGCGTATTCCGTCAATATTCACTGATGTCGCATCTAGCATTTATAAGTTAGATATAAAATATTCTCGACTGAGTAGTTAGCCGTTAAATTAAATTCCTTATAGCTACTAGTTTGTTAAGCTTAGACATATTATTTATTCTGCTTTTCACTGTATGCGTCACTAGAAAATAATACAGACTTATAAATTATGCACTCAGTTCAAAAGAAACTAGTTAAAATGAAATGAGCGATTTAACGCTTTAAACACTATAAACCCTACACACAATACTAGATATATAATATTAATATACCTCAAGCACAGCACTACGATGTCACAACGAAACTAAGAGATATCACTTATAAATTTAAGTGTTCTAGAACGAAGTGCCCACGTCTACTGTAAAATGTAGAATGAGTGAAGTGAGTTACAAACTCGGGCCAATATCTTAAAATTAGACAAAGGGCCCCAACTCTTTCGCCAAGCGAAATTATCTCCCCTTCTCTAACACCCTGCGTCAGCTTCCCTCATGTCGTAACAGCCATCAGTGACCGAGAGTACGAGTGAGTTGCAAATCCCAGACAGCCTGTCTCCAGTGCGGAGCGATTTTTCACACTACGCCGGGTTTTTCTAACGAAAAACCTCATGCTTTCTGCAAACTGTAGACAGCTGTCTGTCTGCCATGCCCCGGTGGAGAAAATTCTCACACCCCCCCCCCGCCCGGGGACACTGGTCAGTCAGCGCTCTGACAGGGGAAACTGCAGACGTATGTCTGGCGAGAACTGTATATTCACAGCTATGGTTCGACCGGCAGAGACTGACATCTATGTAATCGAGTTTCAGTCAGCATGAGAAAGAAAGACGGTAAAATATCGAATGGGAAAAGAAAATATTATTCGCAAACTAACGAATGCGAAAAAATTATATCTATGAAAAAGGGTACAGAGTGACAGAGAAATTTTAGAGGACCCGAGTGGAAGAAAGAGGAAAATGTAGACAATTTATAGAACATAACTCCCTATGTGACAGGACGTCCCCCCTTAAGATATGGAAGCACTCCATGTCTACGTTATGGAAATAAATTTCCTATATCCGTAGCTTCAGGGTGTCTGTCCTCTTCCCTCTCATCTCCCCCCTCCATGTCTGTGCAAGTCCTACTCATGAAGTCTGCCCCAACGTTTCCTTCCTCTGGAATGTCTCCCATGCGCGCTTGAAAGAGCGTCGCCGCTTCTGACATTTTTCAAAGATTTCCTGTGATTGCAGTGGAATTTCCCTGCCACTATCGTCATCTTCGTCAGTTTTGGCGATCGTCAGGAGATGGTCGGAGGTCGGCACTGGTCTTTCCAAGTATCTCTTTAAGAGATTTAAATGGAAAACCTTCTCCATTCCTTGAATAGATATCTGGTAGTTAGACTTAGAAATCTTTTTCAGGACGGTAAACGGCCCTTGCCATCCGATCTTCAGTTGGTTGTTCTCGGTAGGGAGTAACACCAGAACTTTCTCTCCTGCTTCTAATTCTCTCTCTTTCGCGACTTTCCTGTATCGGTTAGCGTGCTTGGTGCGTGCTCGCTTAAAGTTAGTCGTTGCTAGGTCCCACCCTAGTTTCAACCTTTCCTTTAAAACCGACACATATTTGCTTGCTGAGACAACTGTCTCATCCGCCTTCTCGTCTGTCAGAGACTGAAGTAAGGCTTCAAGCGGGCCCTTAATGGGTCTGCCGAATAAGAGCGTAGCTGGCGGAAATCCTGTGGAAGTATGAGGAGATTCTCTGTAGCCAAATAATGCTGCAGGAATACAAAGATCCCAATCTTCAGGTTTCACTTGTGCCAGTTTACTTAGCATCATGTTGAGGTTTCCATTAACACGTTCCACGAGCCCATTTCCGGCCGGAGTATATGGCTTAGTGTGGATGTGTTGGGTCCTCAAGATCTTAACGATCTCATCCATCAACAGGTTTCGGTATGGAGATCCGTTATCCGTCAACACTTGCTGAGGGAATCCCAACCGAGTGAAAATCTGCACGAGGGCTTCTGCGACATGCTTGGCATCTGCGCATGTTAGCGGGATAGCTTCTGCCCATAAAGTGCATGTATCGACTAAGGTCAGGATAAACCTGTTCCTTCTTTTAGTCCTTTCGAAAGGCCCTAAAATGTCGATCACAACCCGTTCGAATGGTGTTCCCACTATTGGCATTTCACCCATGTGGACTGGGGGTGTCCGTTGCTTGGATGGTACACGTTGGCACTGGGAACAGGATTTGACGTACCTGATAATATCAGTGTTTACTCCTGGCCACCAATAATGAGTGGTTATACGTTGGTTTGTGGCGTTCTGTCCCATATGTCCGCTGAAGGGAAGAGAGTGCCCCATTTCTAGGATTTGGCTTCTGTACTGTTTCGGTACTAGGAGCTGGTTGTAACCTTGGTCAGGCTTGCCCGTTCTGCGATAAAGTACGCCATCCTTAGAAAAAATGTCCCCGTGCTGTC
Source organism: Oreohelix idahoensis (assembly GCA_024509875.1). NCBI lineage: Eukaryota > Metazoa > Mollusca > Gastropoda > Stylommatophora > Oreohelicidae > Oreohelix > Oreohelix idahoensis. The sequence goes on along the minus strand of JAMPIV010003207.1, from coordinate 92,189 downwards.
TGGGTTCCTTAGCCATGGGCAGTTTCCTAAAGCAGGGTGCCAAAGTAGGGTCCTTGTATTGCGCTTCTTTAAGTTCCATAGGTAACAAATTAGGCGCAGGCTCCCGTTCCTTCTTGGTTTGCCCTCTTGTAGTTACTGCTGCCACAATCGGCTCTTCCGGTTTCCCAATACACACGTATCTCCCGCCAAGTATGACTGGGTAGATGGGATCATCCATAACAGCTGCTTTGATCACACCTCTGACAAAGTCAGAGTGTATCTCCATCAATGCGATGGGAAGCGCTGTAGGTGCATCACTCTTACGAACTCCACACAGTTTAACGGTTTCTTCTGTCTCTTGACCTGGGTTTGACCAGGTTTCTGGCAACAATGCAATCATAGGAAAGCCCCGTGTCAAATAAGCAAGAAGTTTGAGAACCGTTCAGAATAACAGTACCTCGCGTTGAGGGTCTATCCCCAACAGATTGGGAATCACTGTCAATAATTCCACCTTGCGAGACTGTCAATAAGCATCCGATGCGTTTCGGCTCGGTGTGCTCGGTCTGATCATATGTCCCGTGCTCAGGGGTTCTCCCTTTGCCACCTTGTCCTTTCTGGTTGCGCTGCCATGTAGGGCGGTCGGGTTGATCAGACTGTTTGGGGTGGTTGGGGTACTTGTTCTTGTAGAACTTGGATTTTTCCGGAGGGGGGTTTTGAGGTCCAGTTTCTCTGTGGTTATTTTGGTTAGAAGCCTGAGAAGATTGCTCTAGGTTATGTTTTCGAAAATGCTCCTCTGTCGGTTTCCGCTTTGTGGCCGGTAGTTCAGCCAGCGCATTGTGATAACGCTCAGACTTTTCCAAAATGTCTTCCAGTTTTTCTGCCCCCTGCTCAGCTAGAAATCTCCGGGTATCAGCAGACAAAGTGTTCTTTATTTGTTCTGTTAAAACAAATTCCTCAAGACCTTCATAGGTAGAGGGGAGCTGCGAGAGCTCTAAGCACTTTGTCAGATATCCCTTCAAACGAGACGAGAACTGCTGAAAAGTTTCAGAATTCTCTTTCCGGCTGTTGCGAAACAGTTGCAAAAACTTGGGAGCGTTCATTTCAAAGCGCTTCAGTAACGCTTTCTTCAACAAGTCATAGTCGTCTTGTTGGCTACTTTCCAGCTTAGAATAAACATCATAAGCAGAACCTTTTAAGGCCTGGGAAAGTTTCATATTCCAACGCGACTTCTCTAACCCGTACAGAGTTGCAATTTTCTCAAATTTTTCTAACCATGTGTCAATCTTCTCATTTGGACAAGGGAAAGACTCAAGAGTGAAAGACATAGCGTTGAGTTGAAGAGATTGAGTGTTAGAAGGATCAGTTAGGGAGGAATGGGGAGAAGATTCTCCATTGCTGGAGGTAGAGGCAGCACCACAGCTTTGTAGTTCTAGAGCTTTAAGAGCCAACTCGTGCTGTCTCTCTTTCTCTCTTTCCTCATGCTGTCTCTCCTTCTCTCTTTCTCTCTCCCTGCGGATTTCCATTTCCTCATCCATCTTCCTCTGCTGTAATAGCCGGTCTTCCGCTTCTTTCCTTTTAGCTTCTTCTTTTTCCTCTTTAGCTTCAGCTGCTTTCCTCTCCGCATCATATCTCTCAAGTTCGTCCCTGACAAAAGCTTTCGCTTCTTCTCCTTCCAGTCCCTCCTCTCTCGCTTCGTCCCTGAGGAGTTGTCTAAGCTTTGCCCTCTCGGCCATATTATGTCGGTGACTGAGACACGTGGAGATAGAAAATAGGAAAAAGAATAACCTGGTTCCTACCACTTACGAGAAAAAAAACCCAAAAATTCAAAAGATGATATCCTTAACCCTGGGATACCTCCTCCAAAATAAAATCTAACTATCGCTGCTATTATCGGCAATAAAGCACTTAATGCAAAACACGACTACGCCAACTAAATGGTAGTTAAGATTACTTCTGAAAAATAAGTTGCTACAGTGGAAAAGCAAAATAATTATTGCAAAAATTAAAGAGAAAAATAATCCCTTAATTTTTAATCCACTATCAAGTTTACCCCTGAAGACAGTTCGGGTGAGGGAGGCAATTAATCTGGACGGATAGTCCGAAACGCACTCCTTAGCTTTGCTCAAACACCTACCTGCTTCAGAACCCTTGTGAATGTTATACACTCACAAAACTTTACCAGCGTTTAGTATTACAAATCATCAATAACATATATTCCGACAAAATCCACCTGTAACTCAAATGTATATTATTCAAATGCTGTGGAAATAAACTTATCAGTTTGTGTGGTCAGCACGTCCGTAAACAGATCGTTAGTCTAGGGCAGTGGTGGCCAAACTACGGCCCGCGGGCCAGATCCGGCCCGCCAACTAGTTTTGACCGGCCCGCCAACCTGTTTTGGCCGGCCTCTTATTGTTGATTGAAAATTACTGTATACTCCGACCGCTGTGCTAAAAAAATCATTACAAAATAGCACGCACAGGCACCAGAAACAAAACCAAAAAGACTCAAAATGTACGATTAACATCTCCCCACCTCCCACACCACCACCATCTCTCTCTCTCTCTCTCTCTCTCTCTCTCTCTCTCTCTCTCTTTCTCTCTATCATACCAGTTGAGCCCTACTAGTTAATGCCGACAAAACGGAAATAACGTCAAATCTCTGATCGTGCACGTGGACAGGCGAAGACAGTGTCGGCACCTACTTTGATAATGAGAAACTGAAAGCAATGACAGATCTTTTCTGCGGTCGGAAGTCTCTGAGATCCAATGATGTTGCTTTGTCTTTAGCATCGGTATGGGAAAGTAATCGTGGGAGTGGGGGTAGATGGTAGGTACATTTCTATAGGAAGGAGTTGAGGTGCACAGTCGGTCTTGTGTAGTGTGTTAAATATAAATCAGCCAGTGACACTTCTGGGCTTGTAGCTGTTGTGCACGTTTTCATGTATAAGAGTTTGCATTTGTAAAAATGTTTTCTAAGTATAGAAAAGTGGACAGTGAAAATCGCGCATTTAAACCAGAATGGGAGTTTGATTATTTGTTCATTCTCAATAAGGATAATAAACCTCAGTGCTTAGTTTGCGCCCAAGTGTTAGCCGTAGTGAAGGAATATAACTTGAAACGTCACTACAACCCAAATCATCAGAAAAACACCGACGAGCATAGCAGCGAGTCGAGAAAGCTTGTGATTGAACAACTGAAGAAAAAACTGAATCAGCAAAAGAGTATATTTAGTCATGTAAATAAGATTCAGGAATCATCGCTCATGGCGTACTACGTGATTAGTTATGAGCTTGCAAAAGCAAAAACGCCGTTTACTGATGAAGAGTTTGTGAAAAAGTGTGCCGTTCAAATGGCAGAAGCGTTCAATGAAGAAAAAGTAGTAAAAGAGTTTCAAAATGTACCCCTTTCAAAACAAACCGTAGCTAGGAGAACAGAAGATATTAGTTTGCATTTGTCCCAGAACTTGAAGTCTTTAATTGAAAATTGTTCATACTTTTCACTGGCGATTGATGAAAGTACAGACATCACAGACACTAGCCAGCTTCTTATTTTTGTTAAAGTGATCCAGGAAGACTTTACTGTTTCTGAAGAATTACTGAAAGTTTGCTCCTTGCATGGTACAAGTAAAGGGGATGACATATTTTCTGCAGTTCAAAATGCCATGGAAGAATATGGTGGGTTTGAAAAATTGTCTGCTGTGTGTACCGATGATTGCAAGGCTATGGTTGGGAAAAATACTGGTTTTGTTGGACTTTTGAAGCAAAATAAAATTGACGTGCCTACATTACATTGCATAGTTCACCAAGAGACCCTTTGTGCAAAATCCATAAAACTAAATGACACTGTGGCTACTGTAGTGAAAATAACGAATTTGATCAGAGGAGGACACAGCTCTCTAACTCACAGGAAGTTCCTTGCATTTTTAGAAGAAGTGGATTCTGTTTACGGTGATCTCCTGCTTCATGCTGAGGTGAGATGGCTCAGTCGAGGAAAATGTTTAATAAGATTTTGTGAACTGAAGGATGAAATATTTGACTTCCTGCGAGACAACTTATTATGTTAATTGATCTTCAAAATAAACTCAAAGAAATTCATTTCATTCAGCACTTGGCATTACTCACAGATATAACACCACATTTGAATGCACTGAATTTGCAGTTACAAGAAAAAAGGCAAACAATTTTTCAAATGATGGGCTATATTGATGGCTTCGAAAAGAAACTGAGCCTATTTCGTCTGTCTGTGCAAAAGAATGACCTGTTTCATTTTCCTTGTTGTAAACAGCTGTCTGAGAAAGAGAGTGTAAACTTCAGGAAGTACACAGATGACATTGAACAGCTGATTTCTGAGTTTGATCGTCGATTTCAAGATTTTGAGATGTTTCGTCCACAAATGGAACTTTTTAAAAACCTATTCAAGTGCACAGTGGAGTCTCAGCCAGCAGAACTACAATACAGTTATGTGAACTCCAATGTGACCCATTCATCAACACAACAGAAGCAACTGGAGCTGATTTGTGGAAATTACTACCAAAGGAACGTTACCCACTTCTGAGAAAATGGGCCCTAAAAGTGTGCTCTATATTTGGTAGCACATATCTTTGTGAGACAACATTTTCTGCCATGAAGCTTATCAAATCCAAGACTAGAAACAGATTAACTGACTCTGTATTATCCCATGTTCTCAAAATTGCTACGTCATAAATGGAAGTAGACTTCAAATCACTGGTGAAAAGTTTTGATAAGCCACACTCTTCATAATGAAATAACACACAAATGTATGTTTGAAATAAATAATTACATGTCATATTACAAATTATAAAACAAATTAAAACAACAGATTCATTACATATATATTTTTTTACAGTAATTTCAGTCCGAAGACTGGTATACATGTCTTGGCAGATGTGCAGTACTGTAGTTTGCCGTTGCTTTCTGTACGTGGTTCATTATATATGTAAAACTAAATCTCAGAACGTTATTTTTTAAGGATTTTATAGGTCTGGCCCTCTGGTGTTACCCTTTACCATAACCTGGCCCTCGGTCAACCTTAGCTTGGCCACCACTGGTCTAGGGGATAAATTATTTAAAGATATAACAACTCACAAGACATCACACTCTTACTCTATTTCAGAATAAAGAATCTTAAGTTCAAAATCGAGATAGACGAGTCCACATTTGTCGTACTCGTCTTCCTATTCTAAGTTCAAAGACCGGAAACGAGCAACCATTTGTCGTACTCGTCTTCCTATTCTAAGTTCAAAAATCCTACGGTCGAGAACCCATTTGTCGTACTCGTCTTCCTATTCTAAGTTCAAAAATCCTACGGACGAGAACCCATTTGTCGTACTCGTCTTCCTATTCTAAGTTCAAAAATCCTACGGACGAGAACCCATTTGTCGTAGATTTTTCGATAGGAGTATTAAGACTTAGGTTAGGTCCCTTCTGAATAGATTAGAATATGTGATATACACAGTGAGAGTAGTAAAAAGAAATAGATTTTCCCAAGAGTGCAGTGGTAGCGAATCAAATAGAGCTGTCCCCTGAAAACAAGAATCTTCTCTCTCTCTCAGGCCTATCTTCTACGACAGATATATAAGAGTCAGACAGACTATTGACAACATATGTTACTATGTATGAACATACCACTCACGTGCACACCCCTTCCAGTGACAACAGTTAGACATACAGACGTGGGAAAACTATAACCATACTTATGTAAATATTCTAGAACGAGCTGACCAACACGCTGATTAGTTCCAGAGAGATTTTATTTACCATCTATAAAATCTTCTCACAACACCAAAACAAACAAAAAATACATCAAGGAAAAACATATGCACATAGTCATACAATATCAAGAAAATGCTACAAGGGTGATAGCCCCGCTATGATCTTAACTCTAGGTTTAGCCCACAGCCCCGTTAGGATGACAGATGATGGCCCAAAGAGTTATAGATGCATGTGGTTAGGGTCTAATATTGTCCCCCTTTGAAGGTATAGACTGACTTTGACAGCAGTATCTATTCTAACGTAACACGTTACTTAAGCAGCAAATCTCGCCTAAGAAAAAAAAACACATATAACAAATGAGGGTATTATACAACGAACCTCCTTCCGTCACTTTCACTCGATTCTTTCATCAGGGCCCTGATATACTTACAATCGGGTTGTGGTTTCGCCGGCTGGCGCAAATTTTGGACACTCACACTTTTTATCTGTTACTGTCGTTTACTGAAACAGATCCCAGCTCTGCAGATTTGTTTGTTGGTTTCATTAAAATGGATCTGGGGAGCGTCTGCTTCAGGCGATAGTTATTTCAGGCTAAAGTTAATGTCACTTGACTCCCGAGGTAAGAATTAGGCTTAAACGAGCACAAAATGTCAGAACACGAAGTTTCCCTTAATTAGGAAGATGACCGGTGGACAACCTCTCTCAAAACAGAAAATCTTGGTTCCCCACTCACTTGTCAACAATGTCGGAAAGTTTATGTCATAGATTGTAATTATTCTCGCCGCCAGGCAGAAAATTTACGTAGAGTTTATGGAAGAAATTAAGATCTGGTTCACAGGCCCAGTATTGATCATTACAGTCTTTGAAAAAAAAAACCCGTTAGTGGGATATAGTATTTCTGTCTAACTTGCACCGTCAGATCAGTGTTACTTGAGAAACCCACGTGGTTCAAAATAAGGACTGTCTATTTCTTCACAATTATGAACTCTTATTAAATGCCGGTAAAGTTCGGGTCACCCCCAGTATTTCACTGTATAAAAAGAAAAGCACATATAAATCATTTTCATATTTTGTACCCAATATAACTTACATTTAAAACAGCAAGCCTACAGCTTGACTTATATTTAAACTTCCGGTGAAATAAGTTATATAAAATCGATCATCAGGAATTTAGGAATATGGTGCGTATTCCGTCAATATTCACTGATGTCGCATCTAGCATTTATAAGTTAGATATAAAATATTCTCGACTGAGTAGTTAGCCGTTAAATTAAATTCCTTATAGCTACTAGTTTGTTAAGCTTAGACATATTATTTATTCTGCTTTTCACTATATGCGTCACTAGAAAATAATACAGACTTATAAATTATGCACTCAGTTCAAAAGAAACTAGTTAAAATGAAATGAGCGATTTAACGCTTTAAACACTATAAACCCTACACACAATACTAGATATATAATATTAATATACCTCAAGCACAGCACTACGATGTCACAACGAAACTAAGAGATATCACTGTTGCGTGATAAATTCTCGCAACATCATTTTATTACAATATCTATTTTATAACGCAAGGGCAACAACTGCTTGAAATTTATAGTCACTTTTCTCGGTAAGCATTTGTCTTCTCGCGTTGGTATCGAATGCAGTTAAGTTTGAGCTGTTGTCATTTTGCGCTGGACTGCGCATGACTTGTCTTGCTTTTTGGTCGATCGGTTTCCGCCCACCACTAGTGGAGTGAGCGATTTGGAATGGCGAAAGAGATGCCTCGTTGAAGAGGGGATCTCCGCTATTTTTTGTTCTGTCAGGGATGTGTAGTCCTCTTAATGGATATTTCGTTTATTCGAGATAATACCTCTAGTGTTTCCCACATGTCGGGAGGCGTGATATTTCTGTGTATTTCATGAAAGCAAGGTAAATTAACATTTTCATTAACTCTATCGATTTTTGGTCGTGAACGATTTCTGGTTCATAGCCTGTCTTCGAAAGTCGTCGTCACGAGATGTTTTTTCCCAGCTCACATGTCGCTGTATTGTGCTGCATCGGTTGATGCAGGTCCCAAGGACTATTACTTGCTACTTGGTTACCTGAACTAGGTTTGAAAAACCTTTGTTATCTAGAGGATATTTTTGAGGACATTATTTATACTTCGGCAGACGTGTCTGTCTTGCTGAAGTCAGACTAAGGAGAGTGAACTGATCTCATACATCTGGTTATCTCCTGGCTGTTATAGAAAAGGATGGAGTTTTCCACCTGACTACATCTACAGCACTATGAAATATAACATGCATCTGACTCATCATTGTAATGCTGTCTACCGTCTATTGCTGTATTGAATGTTGCTGTGATAATGACTGTTTGATGTGTCTACATATTCGCGTAACCATTTTGTCACTGTGGCGTCCACAATAAATAATGAAGAAAAACGTCAACGGCTGTTTCAAGAATCATTGACTTTATACGTCGTGAGTTTACTGACGTCCTATGTGGATTGCCCTGTTATTTTTGTATGAACATTGTTTTGACTGAACACATCTGCACACTACACAAAACCAGACATGCGGATACCATCCATCATCATATGGCATCACGCATCATTTGGTGGCCATAAGCTGGTTTGATTCTGGTACCAGCAAACACGGGGTCCCTTACCCACTTCATTTTCAACAAGAATTCATCAGCATCCTTCAAGAAATTAACATTCTTCAAGACAGTCAACATCTTCAAAATTTTCAAAGTACTCGGCGTTGCCCGGTAAAAGTCAAAATTTCAATTTTTTGACGGAAACAAGAATTTGACAGTACCCGGCGTTGTTACATGTTGCCGGATAACTCGGACTGCTGTTATCTTTTACGCAAGTCAAGCAAGTTGCTGCTGTCAAGGTTCCAGTGCTGTCGTTTTTGTGAAGGTCAAGTGCCGGTTGAAACGGGTTGTTTTCTGAAGAAGGCCAAGTACCGATTTCCATCAACTTACTTTTGGATTAGAAGGTCAAGTGCCGAAACAACTCAACACACAGTATTTCAGAAGCTCAAGTACCATCGTGTTAGCAGTGGAAGCAGTTTAGATGTGCCATCATCGTTGGAGCTTCGCTCTTTAGGACGTTGATTGACATCCGTTTTTCTGCTGTTCTACGATTGGAAGCCTATAAGTTAAGTGGCCTGTTTGTATGTAAACTGTGCCCTTATACTTCTGCTGAGTCTTCTGTGTATCATCTCATTCTATATGTTATATGTCTATATGTTATTCGTATATTTATATGTTTATATTTCAGCGGGTTCTCGGTTGGGTGGTGTCTCCGTTAGATTATGCCACGTCATAGAGGTCGTCTATTGTGAGCGTTTTCTGTAGGGTTTGCAAATTTCCGATACTGGAATTTGCTAAGCGACTTCTGTTGCTATTTATGTTAGCTGTGATGACATGTTTTAATATTGTTTTCGTTATTATTTCGCATTCTTTAGTTTTGTTTTGATTTGTTTGTATTTGTTAGCCTACTCTTGTCTATAATTTAGTTTCATACAACATTTTTGTTTATACACTGTGGGGTCATGTATTTTGTTTAATTCTATCGTAGATATCGTCACATTTTTTGTGATATTTCATTAATTTCTGCTTTATTTTTAGTTGATTTCTGCGAACGTTTTTGTATTGTTGCTGATCTTTGTTATTGTTTACATTGTTATTGTTTACATTGTTTGCATTGTTTACATTTTCAATGTTTACATTCTGCATGTGTTTACATAGTCATTGTTTACAGTTATAGTAATTAGTTAATGGGCTATGCTAATGCACTGTTACTACTACACTGATGATAAATGAATGATGAATAGTGTTGTGCACTATTGAATGAGAAGTGCACTTATGATCAAGAATTGATTGGTGATATTTCATATACAAGTTCTTTGATTGGAGACTTGTTTCCCACAGAGACTGGGATAATATAAGGTGATGTGAATATACAAGTGCTTAATTAAGACTTGTTACACTTAGGTTTGAAATAAATTAGTTAATTATTTCAGGTTTTGGACTCATATGTTAGACAACATGTCTACATTTGAGCACTTTATTGAGCAGGGTAAATTGCTTGGGAAGACTGGTGATAAGTTAGAAGAATTTGCAACTGCTCGATATGATAAAGCAATGGAAGCTGAACAAAAGAAACTGCATATGGAAGCTGAACAAAAGAAACTGCAGATGCAGGTGGATGAAAAAAGATTCCAAATGGAAATGGAAAAAAAAAAAAGGGAATCAGAAGCTGAGGAAAGAAAACTCCAGCTAGAAGCTGAGAATAAAAGACTTGAAATAGAAGCTGAGAATAAAAGACTTGAAAAAGAAGCTGAGAATAAAAAGACTTGAAAAAGAAGCTGAGAATAAAAGACTTGAGAAAGAAGCTGAAAGACTTCAAATAGAGGCTCAGGCTGAGGAGAGAAGATTACAGAGAGAGTCTGATGAGAGGAAAGAGAAAGCAAAAATGGAACATGAAGAAAAGGTCTTAGCTTTAGAGTTGGAAAAATTGAAATTGATGAACATGAGTAATGGTAATGATTCAAACAAGGGTTCATCTTCTGGTAAGGCTAATAATGATACTTTTAAGATTAAGTTACCAACATTTAGTCCTTCCAGTGATGACATAATGTTCTATCTGGACAGATTTGAACAAGCATGTACAGCTCATAACATAGACAAAGCAAAATATGTTTATCAGTTATCAGGGATACTGACAGGTAAAGCTCTAAGTATATTAAATATGGTGGATGAACCTGACAAGAACAATTATGAGGTTGTCAGGGCCGCTCTGTTAAAGAAATATCAGCTTAACGAAGACGGCTATCGTCTACAATTTAAAAACATGTTACCTGAAAATGGAGTTGAATTCTCCGAGTTTATTGCAAGAATACGCATTACTTTCTCACGATGGGTTGAACTATCTAAGACGGAAAAAAAAAAACTTATGAAGGACTTATGGACTTAATACTTAGAGACAAAGTCATGTCGTCTGTCAATGAGTCTTTCCTTGCTTTCCTTCATGAACGTAAACCTAAAACAATAAAAGAAATGGAAGATTTCTGTTGCCAATACGTAACTGCACACCCACACATAACCATGGGTAACTCTAAGGTGAAAGAAGGTTTACCAGTTGCTTCGGCAGCTCCGTATGGTCAAAACTTTGCTCGTAGATTCCAACAAAATTTTGATAGAAAGAGCAGCGGTAATTTCTGTCAAAATCATGGAAACCAATTTCATGGTGATTCTTCTTCGAAGAATTGGAGACAACCTGATAGTGGTCGTTACTATCACCCTAATAATTATAGGCATTTCAAAAGAGGATATGGTAATAGAGGTTATTCCTGCCGAAGACCTCAGAACCAAACAAATAGATGTTCGCATCAATGTGAACATGATAGTAATCGTGGAAACTGGAATTCGAACCAGGATAACAATTACAATAGAGACAATAATAACTGCAGAGATAATAATAACTCTGATAACTTCAGAGGTAATAATAGTCGGGGTAGATCTCAACACAAAAAAAAGAGATATCAGCAGGCTAATGCTGTACAACAGGAAACTGAGGGAGCCTGTAATCATGTTGTTGATAATAAAAACTTTGGCGCTGTCACTGGTTCTGCTTTTGACTTTGAGGGAGCAAACAAATGCCCCCAATGCAGTACTTTATTCGAACCAGGTACCATAACTACTTTGAGTTGTGGTCACCCACTTCCCGCTCTTCCTGCTGCTGTTGCGCATGACGGGAGGGGTTCTTTAATTCTACATAAGGGTCTTGTTAATGATACTCCGGTCTCACTACTTTTCGATTCCGGATGCACCACTATTGGTGTTAGACAATCGCTTGTAGATCCATCTTGTGCTACAGGAAGGGTTATTAAATGTGTCACATTTGGCGGCACTCTAGAAAAATATCCTACTGCTGTAATTCGCATTGCCACTCCTTTCTTTACTGGAGATGTGCATGCTTGTCTCTTACCTAATCCTATTGCGGACCTTATTATTGGTCGTATTCACGGAGTTAGGGAGTGTACCCCACAGCAGATTGCTGCTTGGGAAGATAATAACATGCAAGCTACAAATGCAGTAGTTACAAGAGCACAAGCTCTACAAACACCCGAAACTTCACTGAATAGTGATAATGAAGTTGATAGCCAAGATAGTCACTTAGTAATCACTCGTGACTCTTTCATAAAATTGCAAGAAGAAGATCCTTCTTTAAAAAAATTCTTCGTTCTTGCGAAGAAAGGTGATCCGAATCAGGATACAAATAGAAAATCTTGGATTGCAATGAGAAACGGCGTACTTGTACGTATGGTACAAGATTCGACTACGTCGGCACATTCGCAAATTCTTGTTCCCAAGAGCATGAGTGTGCAAATATTACAACATGCTCATGACTCGCAATGTGCTGGACATATGGGTTTTTCCCGTACGAAGTCGAGAGTCCTTGCGGCTTTCTTTTGGCCTTTTGTCAATAAGGACATTCGTATTTACTGCCGATCATGCAAGGTATGTCAGGAGGTCAAATCTAGAGGACCACGACATGCTGCGCCTATCCAGGCTGCTGACATTCCTATTCGGCCGTTCCAGAAAATGGCCATAGATATTATTGGCCCTTTTAAGGTCAAGTCGGCCAGAGGACATCAGTTTATCCTTACATGTGTCGATATGTGCACACGTTGGCCAGAGGCTATTCCTCTTAAGAGCATATCTACTACAGATATCGCAGATGCTCTTTGGTTGATATTTTCTCGCTTGGGGTTCCCCAGAGAAATATTGTCAGACCATGGCACTCAACTCATATCTGACACTATGTCACAGGTAATGTCTACCTTACATATTGAACGATCTCTCAGTAGTATCTACTATCCTATGTCTAATGGGTTAGTTGAGCGTCTGAATAGAACGCTCAAGACTTTGCTTGGTAAGATAACTGAAGATCATCCTCAAGATTGGGACAGGGTTTTACCCGCGGCTCTCTTTGCCTATAGAGAAGTCCCTAATGAACACACAGGATTTTCTCCCTTCGAACTTGTCTTTGGCGCGCGTCCGCGTGGCCCTATGTCTTTATTACACGATCTCATCACTGCCGATGATATTAGCGAGGAAACTCAATCCTCATATGAGTATGTCATTGCTCTTAGACAAAAGATCATTGAGGCATGTAAGCTAGCAACTGCTTCATCAGAAATTGCTAAAGAGAAGGCAAGACAGTTTGCTAACAAGAATAGATGTCTACGACAACTTTGTCCAGGTGACAAAGCATTCGTCCTACTCCCCAGTAGGGAAAATAGACTTCTTATTGCATGGAAAGGTCCGTATGCAATAGTCTCTCGGATTTCCGATGTTGACTATGTGGTCGATATCGATGGAAAGCATAAAACTTTCCACATAAACATGCTTTCGGAATTTCACGAACGTCCGGACTATTTGCTGCCTATTTTCCAGGCAACGGATGATGCTCCTGCACCTCACGGTCATTATTCATCCCTGTCTGTCATACAGGATGAGGAAGCTACCTTCTCTGATGTCAACCTTCCCCTTCCAGTGGTTCCATTACATTCCACGGAATCTTGGAAAAACGTTTCGGTTTCTCCTAATCTTTCTGGGGACGAACATCGACAAGTCTCGTCGATGTTACAAACATTTCAGGATGTTCTCACTGACATTCCTGGACACACAGATGTCATAGAACATGACATAATTCTTACCGACAATAATCCAATTAGGGTTAGGCCGTATCCTATTCCTATACACTTTCAGTCGCAAGTGGAAAAGGAATTGGATGAAATGATTCAATTAAATATAATTGAACCATCGACTTCACCATATTCTTCTTCCATGGTTATTATCCGGAAGAAGGATAAGAACATACGAATTTGTGTTGATTATCGCAAATTGAATCAGGTCACAAAGTTCGATGCTGAACCGATGCCTTTGTTAGAAGATCTACTGATTAGACTTTCTAATTCTAGATTCTTCACTAAACTTGACTTGTCTAAAGGTTATTGGCAAGTGCCTTTAGCAGAGCATGCCAAACCTCTTACTGCTTTTTCTACACCTAGGGGTCTATTTCAATGGAATGTTATGCCTTTTGGTCTCATGAACGCCCCTGCAACTTTCGTTCGCATGATGCGTCGAATTCTGTCACATCGTTCGGATGTCATCGCATACTTAGATGACATCTGTCTCTTCAGTGATACCTGGGAAGATCACTATTTAGGGTTATATGACTTACTGTCCACTCTACGTGAGAATAATTTGACAGCGAAACCTTCTAAAGCTTTTGTTGGTTTTGGTGAAATCTCTTTCCTGGGTCATCGTGTTGGTCATGGTCTCTTGAAAACAGAAGACCACAATACTTCCAAAATACTGAACATCTCTGTTCCTAAAACGAAGAAACAAGTTAGGAGTCTCTTAGGTTTAATTCAATTTTATGGGAGATTTATTCCAAATTTATCTTCGATCATGGCACCTCTATCAACATTGTTGAAGAAAGGTTCGCCTAATCTGGTCCGTTGGTCTGAAGAATGCCAATCTTCACTAGACCAAATCAAGAATATATTTTCTTCTCCTCCCATCTTAAGATTACCTACTCTTGATAGGACTTTTGTTCTTCGGAGTGATGCTTCATCCACTGGGATTGGAGCAGCACTGATGCAAGAATATGCAAATACTCTGCATCCTGTTATGTACATTTCTAGAAAACTAAATGCGGCAGAGAGGAACTACTCGGTTTTAGACCGTGAGTTGTTAGCGATGGTTTGGTCAATTCTAAAGCTACAAAGATTCCTCCTGGGCGCACATTTCATTCTAGAGACTGATCAGAAAGCTCTTACAGCTATTCAGACTAAGAGTTTGAAGAGTTCGAGATCCACTCGATATGCTATAGCTCTTCAACCTTTTCACTTCACGGTACGAGCTATCCGTGGTGCGGATAATGTGATGGCTGACATTTTGTCTAGATGCCCACATGACTCCAACTAATACTTCTGTCCTATATTTCCATATATTACAGAGTCATAACACACCTATATTTCTACAATAGATTAGCACATCTGTACTTACTCTATATGTACACACTATCGTGCTTTGTTGTCATCTTCTTCTGTTCGTTTTTACGATGATAGAGGAGGACTGAGTAGTTAATATAAGGGCCGTTAGTTTACTAAACAGCCACAATTATTAATAATGTATTGTACCTTATGAAGCATATTAGTTATTAATTAGCATTATATTGCTTGTACTTTCTCAGAATGTCATTGTTGAGCTGAGGACTTACCTTACTAGTATCAAGCATGACGAGTTCTAGATTGTGTACTTACCCTCGGAATACCAGAGCATATGTCCTGGATCGTCATGTAGTTTAACTTTACTATGTACTTATGTCATTACATGTCAAATAATGTACTATTTAAATTTTCCTATCAGATTTGTACATCCATTTTTAAAGACAATATTAGAGTATGCTGTTTAATGATGATTATGGTAACTTGCATACGTATATTGTGTTTACATGCTAACGTGATGTGTGTTGGTGACACCTCCCCGATGTGAATATTTTTTGAGACATATTTATTTTTCTGTTGAGGTATATCCTCACCAGACACTCTATATTTAGCCTCATGTTAGGCAATTTAATTAATTATCAGCGCATAATTCGTGCGTTTTGAGCCGCTTATCGCATGCTCTTTGATATTTAAAAAAAAAATATGTTCCACATTTTTTTTTTTTTATCGGGAGGAGGTGGTGATATGTTGCGTGATAAATTCTCGCAACATCATTTTATTACAATATCTATTTTATAACGCAAGGGCAACAACTGCTTGAAATTTATAGTCACTTTTCTCGGTAAGCATTTGTCTTCTCGCGTTGGTATCGAATGCAGTTAAGTTTGAGCTGTTGTCATTTTGCGCTGGACTGCGCATGACTTGTCTTGCTTTTTGGTCGATCGGTTTCCGCCCACCACTAGTGGAGTGAGCGATTTGGAATGGCGAAAGAGATGCCTCGTTGAAGAGGGGATCTCCGCTATTTTTTGTTCTGTCAGGGATTGTAGTCCTTTTAATGGATATTTCGTTTATTCGAGATAATACCTCTAGTGTTTCCCACATGTCGGGAGGCGTGATATTTCTGTGTATTTCATGAAAGCAAGGTAAATTAACATTTTCATTAACTCTATCGATTTTTGGTCGTGAACGATTTCTGGTTCATAGCCTGTCTTCGAAAGTCGTCGTCACGAGATGTTTTCCCAGCTCACATGTCGCTGTATTGTGCTGCATCGGTTGATGCAGGTCCCAAGGACTATTACTTGCTACTTGGTTACCTGAACTAGGTTTGAAAAACCTTTGTTATCTAGAGGATATTTTTGAGGACATTATTTATACTTCGGCAGACGTGTCTGTCTTGCTGAAGTCAGACTAAGGAGAGTGAACTGATCTCATACATCTGGTTATCTCCTGGCTGTTATAGAAAAGGATGGAGTTTTCCACCTGACTACATCTACAGCTCTATGAAATATAACATGCATCTGACTCATCATTGTAATGCTGTCTACCGTCTATTGCTGTATTGAATGTTGCTGTGATAATGACTGTTTGATGTGTCTACATATTCGCGTAACCATTTTGTCACTGTGGCGTCCACAATAAATAATGAAGAAAAACGTCAACGGCTGTTTCAAGAATCATTGACTTTATACGTCGTGAGTTTACTGACGTCCTATGTGGATTGCCCTGTTATTTTTGTATGAACATTGTTTTGACTGAACACATCTGCACACTACACAAAACCAGACATGCGGATACCATCCATCATCATATGGCATCACGCATCAATCACTTATAAATTTAAGTGTTCTAGAACGAAGTGCCCACGTCTACTGTAAAATGTAGAATGAGTGAAGTGAGTTACAAACTCGGGCCAATATCTTAAAATTAGACAAAGGGCCCCAACTCTTTCGCCAAGCGAAATTATCTCCCCTTCTCTAACACCCTGCGTCAGCTTCCCTCATGTCGTAACAGCCATCAGTGACCGAGAGTACGAGTGAGTTGCAAATCCCAGACAGCCTGTCTCCAGTGCGGAGCGATTTTTCACACTACGCCGGGTTTTTCTAACGAAAAACCTCATGCTTTCTGCAAACTGTAGACAGCTGTCTGTCTGCCATGCCCCGGTGGAGAAAATTCTCACACCCCCCCCCCTTCCGCCCGGGAACACTGGTCAGTCAGCGCTCTGACCGGGGAAACTGCAGACGTATGTCTGGCGAGAACTGTATATTCACAGCTATGGTTCGACCGGCAGAGACTGACATCTATGTAATCGAGTTTCAGTCAGCATGAGAAAGAAAGACGGTAAAATATCGAATGGGAAAAGAAAATATTATTCGCAAACTAACGAATGCGAAAAAATTATATCTATGAAAAAGGGTAAAGAGTGACAGAGAAATTTTAGAGGACCCGAGTTGAAGAAAGAGGAAAATGTAGACAATTTATAGAACATAACTCCCTATGTGACACAAGTTGACTTTCATTCACTGACTAGAGGTGTTGATTCTTGGATGAGGGGTCACTTAGGTTCGTTCATATCCTTCTGTGATGGTATGTTTTTTGACTTTAATATAGTGGCAGCTTTGTAATTATATTCAACAAATTCTCCAATGGGTAATGACTGAGTCGAATGCCTAATGTTCAATTAAAACTTTATTTAGGAACAACTGTAACTAGCAAGTCAATTTACAAACATTTCATATTCAGTGCAACAAAAGTAGAATCCTTATACATCTTTAATTTCCCTTTTCATATTCTACTAAAACTTGAGGTACAAATATTTCTTGACAACAGTCCGCCTTTCTATTTTCATATGGTAGCTCCTTAGGCGTAATGGTTAGATAGGTTTCTACCTTTTCTTGTAGCTTTATTATCGTGAGATCAGTATGTCTCACTTCTCTAGACACGTGTAGTCTACTTAACGTTTTATAGAATACGTCTGAGTTAAATCATGAGTGTACTACACTGGAGAAGGTATAACTACGTTTCTCTCACTAATGTAAAAATTCGTTAGCAGCTTCAAAGACTGTTCCGATTGTGGTGAAGTGGGAAGTTATAAATACTTATAAGGGACTTAGTGTACTGACTGAGATCAGCTGTGAAGGTATATATATATATATCTAATAAGAGTAGTATATTATATATATAACCTTACTTGCTACCACATATCTATATATCTCAGTCAGAATTATTCTGGAATAGTGTGATGCTACGTTATGTGTCTAGGGTATGTGTATGGTGAAGTGTAAGTCACAACAACAGACAGATAAACAATTTAATTTAATCCACTACTCTTAACAACACTGTGACACTCACATACATATAACACTCTATGAGAATATCTTAAAGAAGTCACTAGTAACGTTTCAAATAACAATATGTATTCATTACTGGCATGAATGAATATGTGTCCTGATTCAACTACAAGGGAACCAGGAATCACAATCAATTTAAATTACAAGTTATGTACAGAATGTATTTAATATGAATATTGTAGTGACATATATTATTACCAATGTTCTATGTGTGTCAATTGTGTAGTGGTAAAATGAGGTAATACTGGTTTTGTTTTGTTCAAGCTCTGTTGGTATTTGTCATCATGACTTCAATAGTTTGTCTTTAGGGACCATTATTGTAGATGTTCACAGTTCCTGATTTTAAGACAAGTAAATTCCCCTCTTAATGTTAATTTTAAAAAATCAGTTCAAGATGAGGGGACATAATGTTGAGCTCAGCTGGCCAACTCTGCTTATCTTTAGTGATGGCGGCAGGAAAGGACTCCTCTGCTCGAATTCTCCTCTGGGCTCAGGAGACACCTCACTGATAGCTAAAAAGACCAAGGAGTATGCTGTCCGACTCTGGATTCAGCAAATCTCTGACCAGGTGCTGCTCACTACCATCAAGACCACTGTCCCACAATTTCATGGAAATAAACACAGATACGTTGATTAGCAATGAATTCTGGCACAAACTGGCACAAATTCCGTTCTGCCTATGTTCCAGGCTTTTATTTTAGCAAAAATGTGAGCTGGCTTCAACGTACTGTCGCTTTATCAAGCTTATTTGAATTAGTGGTCTCGAACTAACGCTCCCAAGTGTGTATATCAGCGAGACTGGCCAATGAGCCACGTTTCGACAAGTGTTTGAAAAAATGTTATCTTTTCCCGTCTCCCCCAACAACCAAGATAGTATTTATAGCCCGACCAATCGTGGTTAGGCTTTCATTTGTTGCGCTCCAATCAATTTGGAGTTTACATGGTAGGCTATTTATGTAACGTAAGGTTTTTTCAAACACGTTATAAAAAAAAATTTATGAGCAGAAATGATTTTATGCTGTCAGGCACCCCCAATATTTTATTTTGGGTATAATTTATTAATTCCTGGACTATTTGCGTAACGTTTTACATATTATTTGTCAGCAAACCCTAAGGAACCCAAAAATACTAATTTAAAGGAGCTACGTGGCTGCGTTCAAAATATGCAATTTCTTCTATCTCCTGTTTAGAAGATGTGCTGTCTGGGTACTGTTATGTGTTCAAACGTAAACCCATATAATGTTGTCTTTTCTAATAAGAGTCTGTTATGATTTATAAACCTAACTCTGGGAAAGGGTAGTGTATTTTATCACTGTCCGTCTGAAAAAAAATTAGTGCATGTAGACTTACACGCGTGATGGTAGTAATTGTGTATCGCGCGAAGCGGGTTTAGTGTTCGGCTTTCTGCCTCTCCCTTCTCTTTTTATCCCTTTAGTCCATCTGTTCGTTCGTTTTGGTAACGCAGTATAATTAATGTTAGGGTTAATTTAGGTCATTACGCAGTACGTCTCAATGCTTTTCCAAGAAATACAGCACACGTTTCATTGAAGAAGGCGGGTAATAATACAGTAAGCTTTACTATCAACGTGAAAGCGTTACAATTTGCAGACGAAGCAGAAAACAAGGGGGATTTCGAGTACATTCTTTGGGACAGCACTGTCATTTTACCATTGCTCTTCTCTTTATTAATTTTATTTGTTAGGCTTCATATTTACCTAATAATTTATATATGTGGATTAGAATATTTCATGACACTTCCCCTCTTAAAACAGACATTATATGTCAGTCCTTTATTCTATATACACATAGAGAAATTTATTATTATTTCTGGGGTTTACGGTGATTCTCATCACACGGATGGCGGCTTAAAAAATCCGCTCCCAGATTTGTTTTTCCAGATATATATTCAATGCTAAAATTATATGGAGCCAGAAGCAAAGACCATCGGAGTAACCTAGAGTTCTCATGCTTAGCCTGTGCTAAAAACGATAAAGGTTTGTGGTCAGTTTGCAACTTAAATGCCTTCCCATATAGATAAATATTGAATTTCTTTATTGCCCATATTACTGCAAGACATTCTTTTTCGCTAGTTGAGTAGTTGATTTCAGCTTTATTCAACTTTCTGCTAGCATATGCCACTGGGCTTAATTCCCCATCCAATGCATCTGATTTCTGTAGTAAAGTTGCACCTAGCCCAATATTACTTGCATCCGTCCTTACTATGAATTCTTGACTTAAGTCAGGTAATTTCAAAATGGGTTTACTTGTGAGCTTTTCCTTCAATTCTTGGTAAGTCATTTCACATTGTGGTGTCCATGTAATGCGATCTGGAAGTCCTTTACGTGTCAATTCCGTTAAAGGTGCACATATGGAATTAAAGTTTTTGATATACTTCTGGTAGAAACCACATAATGAGACAAAGGATCTCACGTCCTTCTTGGTTTGTGGTCTCGGGGCTTTCTGTAGTTTCTCTAAATTCTTTGGGTCAGGGGTCATGTTTCCCTGATAAACTGTGTGTCCCAAAAATTCCAATTCTTTACATCCAACGCAACATTTGGTTGGTCGGGCTGTTAAATTTGCCTCCCTAAGTCGATCAAACAGCATGTTCAGAGAGTCAATGTGTTCCTCAAATGTTTCTGTTGCTATAAGGATATCATCCATAAAATTTGTTATACAGGGATTATTCAGAGGATCCAATAATTTTCTCATCATTCTAGAGAAGACACTAGGCGCATTCTTCAATCCAAATGGCAATCTATTAAACTCATAGTGTCCTTCTGAGGTACTAAAAGCTAGGTATGGTCTAACCTCAGGCTTTACTGGAATCTGATAGTATCCTTTACTCAGATCCACTTTTGAGAAATATTTAGCTTTATTTAGTCTGGCAAACAGCTGATTTGTATCCGGCAATGGATCCACCTGTCCTTCTGTAATAGCATTCAGTCTCCTGTAATCTATACAGAGTCTATGTTCTCCAGAGGGCTTCCTTAAAAGTACAACACCGGAACTATACGAAGACTCACTGTGCGAAATAATTCCTTCCTTCAACAGATAGTCTATCTCTTCCTTCAAAGCTTTTTCCTTAGCAAACGGAATCGAATATGGTTTCATACAGACAGGTGTGGAGTCTATTAATTTCATATCATATTCCAATAGGTTTGTATGCCCTGGTCGGTCTGTTAACACCTCTGCATGATTATTTAGAACCTGTTGCACTCTCTCTTTCTGAGTTTTCGTTAAATGTGTACTGATTTTCACCTGTGCTGCTGTCTCACAGGGGTGTAATGGATATTCAAATGATGAAAGTGGTTCCTTTTTCATCTCCATGGCGATGGACAAGGTCAACAAGTGTGTCTCTTCCTGATGTTCTCTTTCCAAATATTTCTTCAGGAGATTCACATGATAGATTTTTTCTTTCCCCTTCTTATCTATCTTATAATTTGTTCTAGACACCTTCTCTAGAACTGTATATGGACCCTGCCATCCAATTTGTAACTTATTCTGACTCCCGGGCAAAAGAAGCAGTACCTTCTCTCCCACAGCCAAATTTCTGTCTTTCGCCTTCCTGTTATAATAGGCAGCATGTTTCTTCCTGGCTTGTTTCAAATTTTCATTGGCAAGTTTCCAGCCAGTTTTTAACCGAGTGGTCAGCTCATTCACATACTGGTATGAAGATGTAATGTTTTCCTCTGCCTTTTCATCAGTCCACGTTCTTAACATAACTTCAAGTGGACCTTTTATTGGCCTTCCAAACAATAATGTTGCCGGGGCCATACCGGTTGAACTATGGGGTACCTCCCGATAAGCAAAGAGGGCGGCGTGCAGGTACTGGTCCCATGTATCTGGTTTTTTCGTGTGCCAACTTTCTCAGGATCGACATTAATGTGCCGTTAAATCTTTCCACTTGGCCGTTCCCTTGGGGATGATACACACTACAATGGAAGTGTTTGGCCTGAAAGATCCTGAAAACTTCTTCAGTTAGTTTCCCCTTGAACTGAGAGCCATTATCAGTCAAGATTTGATTGGGAAAGCCTAACCTTGTGAAAATTGTGAGCAATGCCTCTGCCACATGTTTAGAATCAATCGATGACAGGGCTACTGCCTCTCCCCACATAGAACAAGTGTCCACCAGAGTCAGAATGTAGCTGTTCCTTCTCTTGGTTCGGGTGAGAGGTCCCACAAGATCCACGGCAACTCTCTCAAAGGGTGTTCCCACTATGGGCATTTCCCCCAGAGTTGCTGGTGCAGTCCAATGTTTAGGTGCTACTCGTTGGCACTCTGGACAGGATTTTACATATCGTTTGATATCTTCAGTTATTCCTGGCCAGAAATAGTGACAAGCTATTCGCTGTCCTGTTGCGCTGATTCCCATATGACCACTGAAGGGAATCGCATGTCCTAGTTCCAACACTTTAGTCCTATATGAAGTGGGAAGGACCAGCTGTCCGTGACCATTGGATTCAGATCCAGCCTTCCTATATATCAATTTGTTCTTCATATAAAACTCTCCCTTGCCGGAGGTGTATGAGATTTGGGCAACTTCTTGAAACATGGCTTGAGTGTTTTGTCCTCAGCCTGTGCCTTCCTCATCTCATCTGGGTGAGTATTTATGGGATTATCCTCCTCCTTCTTTGTCTGTGATCTGGTCTGCACTGTTGCCAATATCACAGGTCTCTTGGGATTCCCCAAGAAGACATATCTACACCCCAATATTAGAGGGTAGATTGGCTCATTTATCACTGCTGCTTTTATGATTCCTTCCACATATCGCGTTTTCACTTTTATTCGGGCGACGGGAAGTGTCATGGTAGCTACATCCTTGGTTGCAGTTTGAATCTCCACTGTTTCTGTGGTGTATTGATCGGCCTGCACCAGGTGAGAACTCACAACGGAATCGTAATCTAAACCGGTATCATATAAACATCTTATAGTGACACCATTACAAATGACATCTTCACACACTGGGGGGTGGTATGGTTCCTGTAATTCTTCAGGTTTGCCCTTCTTTTCCTTTTTCCCCGATGTCATAGCAGCAAAATGAGGAGGTTTCCTTCTACAATGGTCAGTGTCATGATTGTTCATCTTACAATTTTTACACCACCTTTTTCCTTGGTTGAAAGATTTTCTTTCATCATATTTCCTTTCATCGAATTGTGGGAATTTATTTTTATTGTCATACCGTGGCCTATCAAATTGGTGCTTACCTTTATTTTGATCCTTAGGATCAAATTTATTAAAGTTCTGTGGTGCCCTAAAGTTGTCCACCTGTTTCTTTTTTTTACCTGTTACCTCTGCTTGAGCTGCTTGATACCTTTCAGCAACATTTAGCAACTCACCCAGCCTCTCTGCACCTTGTTCCATGAGAAACTTTCTCAGGTCTGGAGCCATGGACTCTCTTAATTGCTCTATAAGGACCATTTCCTTAAGATCTTGGGTTTTCCCCAGAGAAGTCCATTTCTCCAAGTATGTCTCTATTCGTGCAGAGAACTGGTGATAGGTTTCACCTGACAGTAGTTTAGCATTCCTAAATTTTTTCCTGTAAAACTCTGCATTCTTTTCATACCTTAACAAAAGAGCCTGCTTTAGCATGTCATAATTTTCCTGATCACCTCTGCTCATTTTTGCAAAAACTTCATAAGCTGCCCCACGAAGTCCCTGAGATAACTTTAAGCTCCACCTTTCTCTCTCCAACCCATACGTGGTAGCTAATAGTTCGTACCTATTTATATAGCTCTCAATATCATCGTCTTTCTCAACAAAATGATCTAAATGAAAATTCATAGCTGAGATTGAGGCTCCTTGAGTAACCGTAGCATCAGAGGCAAAGGGACTGGCACCATTTTCAGGAGCATGGCCTTGAAACTCAAACTCCCTTAGTCGTAATTCATGTTCCCTTTGTAATCTTTTCTCCTCCTTTTCTGCTTCCCTCTCTGCAGTCAATCTTCTTTCTTCTGCAGCTTGTCTTCTTTCCTCGGCTTCCCTTTCTGCAGCTAATTTCTTCTCTTTTGTCTTCGCTTTCTGCTTCCAATTTCTTAGCCTCAGCCTCAATCTGCAACCTCTTAGTCTCAGCCTCAGCTTCAATCTGCAACCTCTTAGTCTCAGCCTCAGCTTCAAATTGTAACTTCTTAATTTCCCTTTCAGCCTCTAACCTTCTTTCGGCTTCAAACCTTCTTTCTTCGCGTTCAATAAATTTGTCACATTCCGTAGTAACATAGGCAACCATAACTTGCCCATCTAATCCTAACTCTTTTGCAGTCTGAACCGCAGCAGATCGAAATTTGGCCAGGTCCGCCATTGTCTATCAGGTAACTTAATACAATGTCTAACCAACAATTCAATCTCTAATGGACAACACAGGCACCGTGAGCTCAACCTTATTTAATTCCACCCAAGGATACCTTTTAATTCTTATATTCCCTGAAGTGAATTATCCCCAATATTTTTAATAGTTAAAGATTCAAAATCCCAAGAGCGAGACCCCAATATATGTGGTGAAGTGGGAAGTTATAAATACTTATAAGGGACTTAGTGTACTGACTGAGATCAGCTGTGAAGGTATATATATATATATCTAATAAGAGTAGTATATTATATATATAACCTTACTTGCTACCACATATCTATATATCTCAGTCAGAATTATTCTGGAATAGTGTGATGCTACGTTATGTGTCTAGGGTATGTGTATGGTGAAGTGTAAGTCACAACAACAGACAGATAAACAATTTAATTTAATCCACTACTCTTAACAACACTGTGACACTCACATACATATAACACTCTATGAGAATATCTTAAAGAAGTCACTAGTAACGTTTCAAATAACAATATGTATTCATTACTGGCATGAATGAATATGTGTCCTGATTCAACTACAAGGGAACCAGGAATCACAATCAATTTAAATTACAAGTTATGTACAGAATGTATTTAATATGAATATTGTAGTGACATATATTATTACCAATGTTCTATGTGTGTCAATTGTGTAGTGGTAAAATGAGGTAATACTGGTTTTGTTTTGTTCAAGCTCTGTTGGTATTTGTCATCATGACTTCAATAGTTTGTCTTTAGGGACCATTATTGTAGATGTTCACAGTTCCTGATTTTAAGACAAGTAAATTCCCCTCTTAATGTTAATTTTAAAAAATCAGTTCAAGATGAGGGGACATAATGTTGAGCTCAGCTGGCCAACTCTGCTTATCTTTAGTGATGGCGGCAGGAAAGGACTCCTCTGCTCGAATTCTCCTCTGGGCTCAGGAGACACCTCACTGATAGCTAAAAAGACCAAGGAGTATGCTGTCCGACTCTGGATTCAGCAAATCTCTGACCAGGTGCTGCTCACTACCATCAAGACCACTGTCCCACAATTTCATGGAAATAAACACAGATACGTTGATTAGCAATGAATTCTGGCACAAACTGGCACAAATTCCGTTCTGCCTATGTTCCAGGCTTTTATTTTAGCAAAAATGTGAGCTGGCTTCAACGTACTGTCGCTTTATCAAGCTTATTTGAATTAGTGGTCACGAACTAACGCTCCCAAGTGTGTATATCAGCGAGACTGGCCAATGAGCCACGTTTCGACAAGTGTTTGAAAAAATGTTATCTTTTCCCGTCTCCCCCCAACAACCAAGATAGTATTTATAGCCCGACCAATCGTGGTTAGGCTTTCATTTGTTGCGCTCCAATCAATTTGGAGTTTACATGGTAGGCTATTTATGTAACGTAGGTTTTTTCAAACACGTTATAAAAAAAATTTTATGAGCAGAAATGATTTTATGCTGTCAGGCACCCCCAATATTTTATTTTGGGTATAATTTATTAATTCCTGGACTATTTGCGTAACGTTTTACATATTATTTGTCAGCAAACCCTAAGGAACCCAAAAATACTAATTTAAAGGAGCTACGTGGCTGCGTTCAAAATATGCAATTTCTTCTATCTCCTGTTTAGAAGATGTGCTGTCTGGGTACTGTTATGTGTTCAAACGTAAACCCAT
Source organism: Oreohelix idahoensis (assembly GCA_024509875.1). Taxonomy (NCBI): domain Eukaryota; kingdom Metazoa; phylum Mollusca; class Gastropoda; order Stylommatophora; family Oreohelicidae; genus Oreohelix; species Oreohelix idahoensis. The sequence continues at coordinate 66,108 of JAMPIV010003207.1, read as the reverse complement.
ATAATGTTGTCTTTTCTAATAAGAGTCTGTTATGATTTATAAACCTAACTCTGGGAAAGGGTAGTGTATTTTATCACTGTCCGTCTGAAAAAAAATTAGTGCATGTAGACTTACACGCGTGATGGTAGTAATTGTGTATCGCGCGAAGCGGGTTTAGTGTTCGGCTTTCTGCCTCCTCAGAGTCCATCTGTTCGTTCGTTTTGGTAACGCAGTATAATTAATGTTAGGTTTAATTTAGGTCATTACGCAGTACGTCTCAATGCTTTTCCAAGAAATACAGCACACGTTTCATTGAAGAAGGCGGGTAATAATACAGTAAGCTTTACTATCAACGTGAAAGCGTTACAATTTGCAGACGAAGCAGAAAACAAGGGGGATTTCGAGTACATTCTTTGGGACAGCACTGTCATTTTACCATTGCTCTTCTCTTTATTAATTTTAGCTTCCACCTATATTTTATATATGTGGATTAGAAATATTTCATGACACCGTTAAATGTGAGGCTAAGCCGGACTTTTTGTGGCAGACTCTGGAAAGTTGCTACAGCTACCAGTTAAAACCACGTCCATGTGCTAAGGCTCTCTAAGTACGACTGACTCCTAGTTTATAATATTTTGTTCACCTAAAGTGGTGCGTGATCTCGCCACCTTTTGATTGGTTATCTGAAAATTTTATAATATATTTCATTGGGCTTAGCCTCGCTGTTCCATAGACAATCTTAGCTATTCCCATTTACGTCACTATTTTACTATGGCAACTCCCGCCTTGGAAAGCGTTGGGCTGCCCACTTGAACTAGTTTCAGTTTCAGTTTCAATCTTATTTATAATAGCGTAACTTACACTTTTATTTGATGAAGTGTTGTAACTGCTTTTCCTATTCTAAGTCATTTTAATAGCACGGATAGTGCTAGCGTAGGCCATCCGGCTACATACAGATAAGTGTAAATGTGGCACTGATAAAATGACTACTGAACATGTGCTTCAAAGATGCCATTATATGGGGAACATAGAAAGCAGATATGGCCGTCACCAAAACTCTATGGAGATGCAAGTAGCATCAAGCTGACCTCTGCTTTCTTTGAAAATATTCAAGTAGACGTCTGAGAGTGTAGGAAGAAGAAGAAGAAGCAGGTCAACTCGAAATAAGCCCAGCCTATATGAAAATTTTATCTCTGCCACATAATCTGCTTCCTGTATTTCGATCCCCAGAGCGGTGGAAAATTAAAACTGAATAGTTTACCGAATACGAACTTCCCTCCAAAGAAATATCACGTTCCAATCTTATACCGTTCACGAATAAAATGAATTTTAATAAGGTAACTTGCTGGTTTTCAGTGGGAATGCAGTGAAAATACCTTTAAACCTAGGGACAACGTAAACCTAGGGACAAAGTGCTTTTACGTTCCGGTGGGAGAGAGATAGTGGAAAACTTACTCTGGTTAAAAATTATTTTTCCTCCACAGCATCTACAGATTTACCAAATAATGCATTAGGATCTACCGGTAGTCAAGATCGACCAGTTGTTGACCCCTGCTCTGACCTAACCTCTTAGCTCTAAAAATCTACACGGCTGTATCTGAAAGTCTGCCATAATCTGATAGTCTCTAAAAATCGACATGAGTATATGAGGAGGACTGCTGTAAGATGGGGATAAAACTGTAGAATGAAAAAAAAAAAAAAAACACAAATAGTGATACGTCTTACTGGGAGAAAGGACAAGAAAAACCTACGTTGCGGTCACAAGGCCTTCGTCAGGGACAGACAAACAAAAAAAAAAAAAACAGAAGGGAAAGAAAGTGAGAACTAAGTGGAGAACATAAAACTATAAAAATAAGAGAAAACACTCCCTGATGTGTGTCACATACTGGAAATAAAATGTCTGCCCTAAAAATCGACAGTGTTTTCTTCCTAAATAAAAGTGTACCCTAACTTATAATGTCTTCTCTGTTTTCTTTCGTCTGTTAGTTTACTCTTACCTCTTCTCTAATCTAGCACGCTGTGCCTGAAAGTTGGCCATTTCTTATTTCTCTAAAAAAATCTACCTTGTTTTCTTCTATCTGAAAGTGTACCCTAACTTATATTTTCTTCCCTGTTTTCTTTCGTCTGTTAGTTTACTCTAATCTCTTCTCTCTGAACATAATCTACCCTGCTGTATCTAAATGTCTGCCATTTCTAATTTCTCTAAAAACGATACCATGTTGTCATCTATCTGAAAGCGTGCCCCACCACAAGAAAGAAAAAAAAAGTAATAACAAAAACATTCTTCACTGTTTTCTTTCGTCTGTTAGTTTACCCTAAACTCCCCTCTCTGGAAATGTACCCTGGTGTGTCTGAAAGTCTGCCATTTCTTATTTCTCTTAAAATAAATTTACCATGTTGTCTTCGGTCTGAAAATCTACTATGTTTTCTTCTATCTGAAAGTCTACCCCGTTATGTGTGGTGACAAAAAGTCTGCAATATTCTTATTTATAAAAAAATATACCCTGCGGTGTCAGAAAGTCTACCATATTTTTACTTCTAAAACAATATACTGTGCTGTGTCAGAAAGTTGACCATATTTTTACTTCTCAAACTGTAAAACCTGATGTGTCAGAAAGTCTGCCATATGTTTACTTCTCAAACAGTATAACCTGCTGTGTCAGAAAGTCTACCATATTTTTACTTCTAAAACAATATTTCCTGCCATGTCAGAAAGTTTGTTATATTTTTACTTCTAAAACAATATATCCTGTGGTGTCAAAAAGTCGGCCGTATTTTTACTTCTAAAACAATATACCTTGCTGTGTCAGAAAGTCTGCCATATTTTTACTTCTAAAACAGTCTACCCTACTGTATTAGAAAGTCTGCCACATTTTTACTTCTAAAACAATATACACTAATGTGTCAGAACGTCTGCCATATTTTTACGTATAAAACAATATACCTTGGTGTGTCAGAAAGTCTGCCACATTGTTACTTCTCAAACAATATACCCAGCTGTGTCAGAAAGTCTATCATATTTTTACTTCTCAAACAGTAAAACCTGCGGTGTCAGAAAGTCTGCCATATTTTTTTACTTCTAAAACAATATATCCCGCGGTGTCAGAAAGTCTGCCATATTTTTACTTCTAAAACAATATCCTTTGCTGTGTCAGAAAGTCTGCCATATGTTTACTTCTCAAACAGTATAACCTGCTGTGTCTGAAAGTCTGCCATATTTTTACTTCTAAAACAATATTCCGTGGTGTGTCAGAAAGTCTGCCACATTTTTACTTCTCAAACAATATACCCAGCTGTGTCAGAAAGTCTACCATATTTTTACTTCTCAAACAGTAAAACCTGCTGTGTCAGAAAGTCTGCCATATTTTTACTTCTAAAACAATATATCCCGCGGTGTAAGAAAGTCTGCCATATTTTTACTTCTAAAACAATATACTTTGCTGTGTCAGAAAGTCTGCCATATGTTTACTTCTCAAACAGTATAACCTGCTGTGTCAGAAAGTCTGCCATATTTTTACTTCTAAAACAATATATTCTGCAGTGTCAGAAAGTCTGGTATATTTGTGCTTATAAAACAATATACCCTAGTGTGTCAGAAAGTCTGCCACATTTTTACTTCTGAAACAATATACCCTGCTGTGTCAAAAAGTCTGCCATTTTGTTATCCCTCAAACAATATACCAGGCTGTGTCAGAAAGTCTGCCATATTTTTACTTCTCCAACATTATTTCCTGCTTGTCAGAAAATCTGCCACATTTTTACTTTTCAAACAATATACACTGCTGTGCTAGAAGGTCTGTCATATATTTACTCGGGACAGAAGACGCAGCAATAGAGACCGCAGTCAGCGACTCATAGCTTGACTGCCTGCGTCAGGACCAGCGAACCAGAGCTGGTCAAGACCGTGCTCCACCTCCACGTGGTGGTCCTGGAAACAGTCTGCAGCAGTGCAGGCTGGCTGAGCGAGCACGGATCGCAATGGGAAGTCAAAGCCGGTCCTAAAAAATGCCGTGCAGAAGTCGGATGTGTCGACCGAAAGGTGCAGATATCACAGCTACGTTGTAAACAGACACAACGCAACCACCGTCCTTTTCAGGGCGAACGAGGAAGAAGAAGAATATATTTACTCCTCAAACTATATACCCCGCTATGTCAGAAAGTCTGCCAAATTTTTACTTCTCAAACAATATACCCTGCTATGTCAGAAAGTCTGCCATATTATTTTTACTAAAATAAAATCTACCCAGTCTTATATCTGAAAGTAATGAACAAATAATTAAATAAAGGTAATTAACAGGCGCTGGTTTGGCAGGATAGTTCTTGTTTTGATTCCCGGTAAGCTTATCACTTATACAGGGTGTTTATAAAGTCGCTGTGCAGGGAATTTGAAAAATATTTTAGAAATTACGTCACGAATGATGCAAATTTACGTCATGATATTCTGTGTTCCAATGCTGTGTTCCACAATCCCGTGTGCAGCATTACACAACAAGCCCCAATTGAAAACCACATTTCTGGTGACGTAGTCTCGCCTGGGCGTAAATTTCCCTGCACAGCGACTTTATAAACACCCTGTATTTCTTTTTTGTTGTCCTCCTTTATGTCTATCGCGGGCAGGTTAATTACCTTTATTTATTTATTTGTTTATTTACTATTCACAGAACTCAGGTGTCCTTCTTTATTTTTTTTGTATCTGAAAGTCTACCCGCCTGTCACGAATTGCCTCCCATGCTTTGCAGTAGTGGTCCAACAGTGGCCAAAACTCAAGAGTATCTAATATGAGCATTCAAAGGTGTCAACCTTCGCACAAGATTGCTCTTGGCAGAGTGGTAGATAGCATGATAATGATGCTTGATAATTTCAAGGGAGTTTTCACAAGATATTCAGAAAAAGCGAGAACAATGCTGCATTGGCTGAGCACGTTCACTCTATGATCTGCCGACAACTTTTGTGAAGGATTAAGCAATTATTATTTTAGCTCGTCAAGCCCCCACCCTGATTTACTCAGTGGAATTTTTATTATTAAGGTATAGCTCTGTTTAGAGTGTATTTAGTAAATTGACTGAGATAAACATGCAATATATTTAAAATGATTTAATCGAAGTTAAATTTGTAAAACTACAAATAACAAAACTAATAATCATTCAGTTTTAACAAGGGTTTAAAAGAATGAATAATGTATTTTCAGAAAAGTATCATCACGGTTGTGATGGGATAACAGTTTATAAAGTAGTTCACGTGCAGCTTATAGGTTCACTTATCTGCCTGTAGTGAAATTGACAGAGATACAACGGTAAAATACCTCCAAAGATAACATGTAAGGATAAAAACATAATGCGTAGGCTGCTGATAGTACATGATCGCCCAGACCGCGGGTCATCACCCTCCATAAAAATTGACTTGCTAGACAGGAGGGGAACGGCGGATAAAAAGGAAAAAATATGACTGGAAAGATTGCGTGAGACTAGAAAGGCTAAGGAGACGCAATTGGGGGGGAAACGGAGAAAAGTCACGTTTCCCAAGTTGACATAAAGTAAGGAACTCGACAGAAGGGACCTTGGATATGTTACGCCACAGTCATTTATTGGTCGCTTTTGCGATACCAAGCCTTTGATTTGAATTCAGCGGCAGAACGCAGATGTTTGGAATATTACAAAAATTAAAAAGTAACTTTTTCGTAATATTAATGTTAGGAATATAAAAATTAGCTGGCCGGATGGCCCATTCTGAGCAGTGAACTAATATGTTCTTAATTTTACAGACGGATAGATAATATTGAAGATAATGACAAAAGACAGTGTTGTTCACATCAGCGACAGACTGTATTGAATAAAAAGTGTCGCTATTTGCACAAAAAAAACACGACCTTGAGACGCAGGTGTTCAAATCTACTTAGTAGGGAAGCGAAGGGACATTGGTGGGAGCTGTGTCTAAATATAACTTTTAACGACAAAATTTTGGAGGGGAGAGAAAGGTTGGTTCAAAAATGAAGTACGTTTTTGAAAAAAACAAGTAGAGACGGACAGACTAACAGATAAACATCCATACTTGACTGAAGCATGACTGAAATGACTTTAGTGTAGGAAATTTGAATTTGAAATAAACCTAGGCAGTGATTGGCCACAGACAATCATTTTATCGGCGCTCAGACGCGCAAGTGGGGCCATTCCTCAATAGTTGTTCAGTGATAGACACAGATTTACAAGTGTGGTGATTTCCAAATGAAAGAAAGTGAAATAAGTTCAGGGACGCCATACTATAGCCAGCAGCTCAGCTGAGTTTTGCTAGCATTTCTGTGTTCTTTATTCATAATCTGGTAAGATTGAAATTATTTCTTTGTATATTTTGAATATTGTTTAATGTTCGAGTGATTTGATACTGCCATATCATAATCTAGCCTTACAAACAAGTAGGGATTTGCTCTAGACCCCCCGCCCAAGTCAGGGTCTAGGGACCAACAATATACATAAACTCCAGCAAGGGTTAGGAAAGACAGATCAAGTGTTGAGAATAATGAAACATATTACCTATCCACTTTTAGGGAAGGAAACTAATAAATATTTTTCAGAATCTATAGTCTGGGAGGACCTATCTGATGTGAAACCACCATGGTAAAATGTGCTGTTTGGTCAGAGAGATCTGACCTGTCTGTATGGTGTCGTTGTTGTGTAAGTGTTGTGTCCAGTCATGGGTAGAGAATGGAATTTTGACACATAGCCAATACTTTGATTGCAGAGCTGTGAGTTTCAGTTGTCAACAAGGCGGTGTCCATTCAGTTGGTGATTTTACTCGAGTGTATCTGTGCAGTACGTTGTGACAGAGACCACTATTATTGCCCGCCAGCACGGAGAGGTGGGACCACCAGATTTCAGCACCAGAGCTACATATGCAAGTTGAGTGAGCCTCTGGTCTGCTGGAAATTCACCAACGCCTTTTAGTTACTAATAACCCCATAAAATTCCCGCAATTTACTGGACACTGTGTAGTCAATATAGACAGGTGTGATGAGGCCACCCCAACAGCACAAGCATTACATATCCTCCCAATTAGATGACTACTAGAACATTTTAATAAAACTAACTAGTCTAGTACTTATATATGTACACTCTTGCATTTATTATGTAATATACCATGCATTTTTTCATAATTTCTAAATCTTTTAAGTTCTGGTCAACATAAAACGTGATCCAGAACAAAATAAATGTAAGATAATTCTATCGAAAATTTTACACTCTTGAGTTAGTTCAGTGTATTATAACATTTGTTGATATTATTAGTCTTCTTAAATATCTGTGGGTGTATCCATAAACTATCACACCACATTACATATCATTACCCTAGACATTTTACGTAGCTACATTCATTAGGAAAAAAAAAATAAGTGTGAGGTCGTAGTGGTAGCAAGAAAGGCCTTCTGACAATTCACAACTACATTTTATCTCAGGAGCCTTCACAGCTGACCTCATACATTACATTTAGTAATATCACCATCATACAATACCATCAAACCCACTACATACATTGGGGGCTCGTCCGGGATAATTAGCCCAACAGTAATATTAGGATCTCCTGGTTGGAGAAATAAAATTAGGGGAAAAAAATTGTGAAATTCCCTTTAAAATTAAAAGTGTCCCTGCAGATAAAAGTTGGTAAATCTTCAAAGCCAGTGATAATTAGTTAACTGGTTAGTTAGAATTAGTTAGACTATAGTCATAAGAAGTACTTAGTGTATTTACTGGTTAGAGATTTATCTTGTATATTATTATATTGTCTGAAAAGTATGGCGGAGCTAGCAAAATTCCGATCAGCTGCTGTGCTGACCGCAAAGGAGATGGGAATGGATGGTCAGATTTTAATTCAATATGTAACGGCTGAATGTGATAAATATATTGAAAGGGAAGATAGAAAGGTAGCTGAAGAGAAGAGGTTACAAATTGAGGCTGATAGAGAAATTAAGAGGCTGCAGATTGAGGCAGAAGAAAAACGACAGCAAAGGGAGGCAGAAGAAAAACGACAGCAAAGGGAGGCAGAAGATAGAAGGTTGCAAAGGGAGCACGAATTACGACTAAGGGAGCTGGAATTACAAGGCCCGGCTCCTGAAAATGGTGCCAGCCCTTTTGCCTCAGATGCTACGCCCAGTCTGGGAGCCTCAAACTCAGCTATGGGGTTTCATTTAGACCATTTTGTTGAAAAAGACGATGACATAGAGGGGTACCTAGGACGTTTTGAGTTATTAGCTACTACATATGGGTTAGAGAGAGAGAGGTGGAGTTTAAAGCTATCACAGGGATTGAGAGGTACTTCTTATGAAGTATTTGCTAAAATGAACAGGGGAAGACCAAGACAATTATGACATGTTAAAGCAGGCTTTGTTATTAAGGTACGAGAAGAATGGTGAATTTTATCGTAAGAAATTTAGAAATGCCAAACTGTTGTCTGGGAGACATACCACCAATTCTCTGCTAGACTAGAAACCTATTTGGAGAAATGGACGGCTCTGGGGAAGACCCAAGATCTTAAAGAAATGATCATGATTGAGCAATTGAGAGAGTCCATGGCTCCAGACATGAGAAAATTTCTCATGGAACAAGGTGCAGAGAAGTTGGGGGAAATTTTAAATGTTGCTGAGAGGTATCAGGCAGCCCAGGCAGAGGTAAGTGGTGCTAAAAAGAAGCACATAGACAATTTTAAAGCTCCACAGCAATTTAATAAATTTGATAATAGAGAGCAGGGAAATAAAGGTAGGACAAACTTTGAGCGGCCAAGAAATGACTATCGCGACAGAAACTCACAGTTCAATGACCAAAAGTTCAATGAAAGAAAACCGTTGAACCAAGGAAAAAGATGGTGTAAATGGTGTAAGAAGGATAACCATAACACCGAATTTTGTAGAAGGAAACCTTCAAACATTGCTGCAATGAAGTCGGGGACGCGAAGATTAAAGGTTAATCCTAATGGACAACAGGAACCTTATCACCCCCCAGTTAGTGAGGATGTTATTTGTAATGGGGTCACCATAAGGTGCCTTTATGATACAGGTTTGGATTATGATTCAGTTGTGAAGTCTAGCCTAGTGGACCCAAGTCAGTATACCACAGAAACAGTGGAAATACAAGGGGCGACTAAGGACATACCACTCATGACACTTCCCATCGCAAGGATAACGGTGAAAACTCGCTATGTGGAGGGAGAAATCAGAGCAGCAGTGATAGATGAACCAATCTACCCTCTGATATTGGGGTGTAGATACGTCTTCTTGGGGAATCCCGAGAAACCTGTGATCATGGCGACAGTGCAGACCAGGTCACAGAAGAAGGAGGAAGAAGGTGAACCTATAAATGCTCATCCAGAGGAGATGAGGAAGGCGCAGGCTGAGGATAGGACACTCAAGCCCTGTTTTAAAAAATTGCCCAAATGCCACACACCTCCGAGCAAGGGGGAATATTTCATGAAGAACAAACTCTTATACAGGAAGGCCGGAACTGGAACAAATGGTCACAACCAGCTGGTTCTTCCCACTTCATATAGAGATAAAGTGATGGAACTCGGGCATGCGATTCCCTTCAGTGGTCACATGGGGATCAGCGCCACAGGACAGCGTATAGCTTGTCATTACTTCTGGCCAGGGATAACGGAGGATATAAAAAGATATGTCAAATCCTGCCCAGAATGTCAAAGGGTAGCTCCAAAGCACTGGACTGCTCCTGCAACTCTAGGGGAAATGCCCATAGTGGGAACACCTTTTGAGAGGGTTGCAGTGGATATTGTAGGACCTCTCACTCGGACCAAGAGGAGGAACAGTTACATCCTTACTCTGGTGGACACTTGTTCTATGTGGGGAGAGGCGGTAGCCCTGCCATCAATTGATTCAAAACATGTAGCAGAGGCACTACTTACAATATTTACCCGATTAGGATTCCCGCATCAAATCTTGACGGATAATGGTTCTCAGTTCAAGGGGAAACTAACGGAAGAAGTTTTTAAGCTATTTCAAGCCAGACACTTTCATTGTAGTCCGTACCATCCACAAGGGAACGGCCAGGTAGAGAGGTTCAACGGGACTCTCATTTCTATCCTGAGAAAGCTGGCACACGAAAAACCGGATCTGTGGGATCAATTCCTGCCCGCCGCATTGTTTGCGTACCGGGAGGTACCACATAGTTCAACCGGGATGGCTCCCGCAACTCTGCTATTTGGGAGGCCAATAAAAGGTCCATTAGAAGCTCTATTAAGGACCTGGACAGATGAGAAGGCGGAAGAGACTGTTACCTCATCGTATCAATACGTGAACGAACTGACCACTCGTTTGAAAGCTGGATGGAAACTGGCAAATGATAATTTGAAGCAAGCCAGGAAGAAACATGCAGCATATTTTAATAGGAAGGCAAAGGACAGGGAACTGGCAGTCGGAGAGAAGGTGCTGCTTCTACTACCCGGAAGCCAGAATAAATTACAAATTGGTTGGCAAGGTCCATATACGGTTCTAGAGAAGGTGTCTAGAACAAACTATAAAATTGACAAAAAGGGGAAGGAGAAAGTTTATCATGTAAACCTGTTAAAGAAGTATCTGGACAGACCACTCCAGGAAAGCACCCCCTTATTGACCTTGGCTATTGCAACCCAGATGCAAAAGGAACCACTCACCTCACATGAATACCCATTACATCCTTGTGAAACCGCAGCACAGGTAAAAGTCAGTAAGCACCTGACTAAAAACCAGAGGGAGAGAGTTCAACAGGTTCTGGAGGAACATACAGATGTATTAACAGATAAACCAGGCCATACAAATTTGCTACAGTATGACATGAAACTGGTAGACTCAAACCCAATCTGTATGAGAGCCTATTCTATTCCGTTCGCGAAGGAGAAGGCATTGAAGGAAGAAATAGAGTATTTGTTGAAGGAGGGGATTATTTCGCACAGTGAATCATCTTTTAGTTCTAGTGTCGTTTTGTTGAGAAAACCGTCTGGGGAACACAGACTGTGCATAGATTACAGGAAACTGAATGCTGTCACAGAAGGACAAGTGGATCCATTACCAGACACAAAACAGTTATTTGCCAGACTGAACAAGGCAAAATACTTTTCAAAGGTGGATCTTAGTAAAGGCTATTACCAGATCCCAGTGAAGCCTGAAGTGAGACCTTATTTGGCTTTTAGCACTTCGGATGGACATTATGAATTCAATATGCTACCATTCGGACTGAAAAATGCTCCGAGTGTGTTTTCAAGGATGATGCGCAAATTGTTGGATCCCCTGAATAACCCATGTATCACGAATTTCATGGATGATATTCTCGTCGCCACAGAGACATTTGAAGAACACATTGAAGCTCTGGAGATGTTGTTTGATAGACTTCGGGAGGCGAACTTAACTGCTAGGCCAACAAAATGTTGTATTGGATGCAAAGAGTTGGAATTCTTGGGACACACTGTATATCAGGGTAATATGACCCCTGATCCTAAGAACTTGGAAAAACTGCAGAGAGCACCTAGGCCGCAAACAAAAAAGGACGTGCGATCATTTGTGTCGTTATGCGGATTTTATCAGAAATACATCAAGAATTTTAACGCTATTTGTGCTCCTCTGACTGATCTGACTCGCAAGGGACTTCCAGATAAAATTATTTGGACTGCACAATGTGAACTAGCGTTCCAAGAGTTAAAGGAAAAACTCACTAGCAAGCCTATTCTCAAACTGCCTGATTTGACACAGGACTTTGTCTTAAGAACCGATGCAAGTAATGTAGGACTAGGAGGGGCTTTGTTGCAAAGATCATCTTCACCTGATGGGGAACTGAAACCAGTCGCTTATGCAAGCCGTAAATTGAATAAGGCGGAACAAGGATACTCCACAAGCGAAAAAGAATGTTTAGCGTTAATCTGGGCAATAAAGAAGTTTCAAATCTATCTGTATGGTAGGACTTTTGTGGTGGAGACGGACCATCAGCCTCTCGTATTCTTATCTCAGGCTAAGCATGAAAACGCAAGATTGCTGAGGTGGTCTTTATTGCTTCAACCTTATCAGTTCAGTATCCAATATATCCCAGGCAAATTGAATGTCGGTGCAGATTTCCTCAGTCGGCACCCCTGTGATCAAAATTAGAGTAGTGGCAGACGTGAGGAGTAATTTTACCTATGTGTATCGCTGGTTTTGGAACTTGCCATAGGCATGTTTGCAAGTGGGGAGATGTGTAGTGAAATTGACAGAGATACAACGGTAAAATACCTCCAAAGATAACATGTAAGGATAAAAACATAATGCGTAGGCTGCTGATAGTACATGATCGCCCAGACCGCGGGTCATCACCCTCCATAAAAATTGACTTGCTAGACAGGAGGGGAACGGCGGATAAAAAAGGAAAAAATATGACTGGAAAGATTGCGTGAGACTAGAAAGGCTAAGGAGACGCAATTGTGGGGGAGACGGAGAAAAGTCACGTTTCCCAAGTTGACATAAAGTAAGGAACTCGACAGAAGGGACCTTGGATATGTTACGCCACAGTCATTTATTGGTCGCTTTTGCGATACCAAGCCTTTGATTTGAATTCAGCGGCAGAACGCAGATGTTTGGAATATTACAAAAATTAAAAAGTAACTTTTTCGTAATATTAATGTTAGGAATATAAAAATTAGCTGGCCGGATGGCCCATTCTGAGCAGTGAACTAATATGTTCTTAATTTTACAGACGGATAGATAATATTGAAGATAATGACAAAAGACAGTGTTGTTCACATCAGCGACAGACTGTATTGAATAAAAAGTGTCGCTATTTGCACAAAAAAACACGACCTTGAGACGCAGGTGTTCAAATCTACTTAGTAGGGAAGCGAAGGGACATTGGTGGGAGCTGTGTCTAAATATAACTTTTAACGACAAAATTTTGGAGGGGAGAGAAAGGTTGGTTCAAAAATCAAGTACGTTTTTGAAAAAAAACAAGTAGAGACGGACAGACTAACAGATAAACATCCATACTTGACTGAAGCATGACTGAAATGACTTTAGTGTAGGAAATTTGAATTTGAAATAAACCTAGGCAGTGATTGGCCACAGACAATCATTTTATCGGCGCTCAGACGCGCAAGTGGGGCCATTCCTCAATAGTTGTTCGATGATAGACACAGATTTACAAGTGTGGTGATTTCCAAATGAAAGAAAGTGAAATAAGTTCAGGGACGCCATACTATAGCCAGCAGCTCAGCTGAGTTTTGCTAGCATTTCTGTGTTCTTTATTCATAATCTGGTAAGATTGAAATTATTTCTTTGTATATTTTGAATATTGTTTAATGTTCGAGTGATTTGATACTGCCATATCATAATCTAGCCTTACAAACAAGTAGGGATTTGCTCTAGACCCCCCGCCCAAGTCAGGGTCTAGGGACCAACAATATACATAAACTCCAGCAAGGGTTAGGAAAGACAGATCAAGTGTTGAGAATAATGAAACATATTACCTATCCACTTTTAGGGAAGGAAACTAATAAATATTTTTCAGAATCTATAGTCTGGGAGGACCTATCTGATGTAAAACCACCATGGTAAATGTGCTGTTTGGTCAGAGAGATCTGACCTGTCTGTATGATGTCGTTGTTGTGTCCGTGTTGTGTCCAGACGTGGGTAGAGAATAGAATTTTGACACATAGCCAATACTTTGATTGCAGAGCTGTGAGTTTCAGTTGTCAACAAGGCGGTGTCCATTCAGTTGGTGATTTTACTCGAGTGTATCTGTGCAGTACGTTGTGACAGAGACCACTATTATTGCCCGCCAGCACGGAGAGGTGGGACCACCAGATTTCAGCACCAGAGCTACATATGCAAGTTGAGTGAGCCTCTGGTCTGCTGGAAATTCACCAACGCCTTTTAGTTACTAATAACCCCATAAAATTCCCGCAATTTACTGGACACTGTGTAGTCAATATAGACAGGTGTGATGAGGCCACCCCAACAGCACAAGCATTACATATCCTCCCAATTAGATGACTACTAGAACATTTTAATAAAACTAACTAGTCTAGTACTTATATATGTACACTCTTGCATTTATTATGTAATATACCATGCATTTTTTCATAATTTCTAAATCTTTTAAGTTCTGGTCAACATAAAACGTGATCCAGAACAAAATAAATGTAAGATAATTCTATCGAAAATTTTACACTCTTGAGTTAGTTCAGTGTATTATAACATTTGTTGATATTATTAGTCTTCTTAAATATCTGTGGGTGTATCCATAAACTATCACACCACATTACATATCATTACCCTAGACATTTTACGTAGCTACATTCATTAGGAAAAAAAAAATAAGTGTGAGGTCGTAGTGGTAGCAAGAAAGGCCTTCTGACAATTCACAACTACATTTTATCTCAGGAGCCTTCACAGCTGACCTCATACATTACATTTAGTAATATCACCATCATACAATACCATCAAACCCACTACACTGCCACTGGTAGGTTACCATCGATGAGAATTAAACTTAATCCCTAGAGAGAAAACTTTCTTTACATTTAAATTGAATAGCTTTATCTTTATTTTACATTTAAATGAAAAGGTTAATAGTACAGATAGAATGTATTTACATTTACATCTCCACTGATTGACAAGTGTTCACAATATAAATTGAATATGTTTGCATTTATATCTACACTTGTTGAAAAGTTTGAAACTTTCGTTAACTTTAAAGTGAATATGTTTACATAGACATTTACATTGGTTTCAAAATGTAAATATTATACTTAGAATGTACATCATTTCTTTCATCTTTCCCTCCCTGCTCCATATGGAACTTGTGGCTACTTAGGCTTTTAGTTATCTTTAAGAAACTAGCAATAAGCAGTCACCAGCCCTTGCAGTGGTGGTCATGAAATCATCATTCTATACGTTGAGGTTGCCAGCCTCAAATGACTTGGACATCCACTAGCGATTTTCACACATTCATATTCACATGGTAATATTTACATATTAGTTCAAATGTTAGTAATGAAAACATGTAGAATGTAAAATGACAACTTACGCCTATCCTGGCTCACATATGTTTTGCTCAGATGAATAAAGTTAAGGTACTTGAATCGGCCTCTTACACGTATTCTTGGGGGTCGTTACTTTAATAAGATAATTCACTCTATGACTCAGTGTGTTCTCAGTTTCCCCAGTCCCGGTTTCCTTGTTAAATTGATAGAGTTTTCCTGGGCTGTTTTGTAAGTCCTTTTAAATACTGCAATAGAAGGTGTCCAGTCTGAGAAATGGAATTCTGAATTCTAACTTCTGGCAGTCTGGTTGTGTCGTCTTGGCAAACGATTTCTCACAGTGTCTTAACACTGAAACGTGTCAGGTTATCATGCATGTACTGCCCCGCATTTGTTTGTTATGAAGCTACTCAGGGCTTCAATAATTTCAAACATGCTTGTTAAGTGGGGTAATTTCAAAATATTGTGACATGGAATAATTTTGCGCGTGATGCAAAGGTCACGTCTCACATATATGGCAATAAAACCTCCGATGCTTGGTGTACAAACTCACCAACACATTTGTAAACTCGTACAACAATGTGTTTCAGACGTAACAACTTATTATTCTAATATAAATTAATGTCTTCGTGAGAGTCGGACAGGAAACGATTATATCATTTATGTCTGAGTAAAATGTGTTGCCCAGAAGAATAATCTTGTTATCTGTCGCTTGAGCACACAACTCTACGCGAAAACTAAGCAGACCAATATGGGTTTCCTTGCGCTAATCTCAGTAAACTGTGCCGCGCCTATCAAATGTGATGTATTATCACCAACAGGGAGTGTCAAATGTTTTGACACTATCAAATGTCTGCTACATAACAGAGAAAGAAAAAAGTGCTGACCATGGAAAAGCACGCAATTAGTCAGTACAACAATTTAAAATGAGTATTGCCGGAGTGAAAGAGAGATCGAGAAGGGGTCGCCTCAAATCCATCTCGTCACACCAACCTACCTGCTTTTTCTAACCTGTTTTCTTTCGTCTGGAAGTCTGCCACGTTCTTATTTCTCTGAAAATCCACAATATTTTCTTTTCTGCGACAGAATATCATATCCAACATATATCTTTATCTCCTTTCTCTGTTGGTCTGACTTCTGCATTTATTTATCGCAGCCAGTTTTACTCTTTTTCAGCGTACTCAAATCTGATTATTTTTCCAGATCGAAGGCCCGATCAGTTTGGCAGTTAGTGGATTGATTGTGTATGTGCACATATGTGTGTTCATGTGTGTATGCGAAACAAGGAAAGCAAGTTTTTCTTTCTGTCTTTCTTTCTTTGTATGGCATGAGACGAGAAAATAATTCTTTATACACTGTATCAAGGACCTGAAGCTCACAGAATAAGTTGGAAAAAAATTGCTTGCTTATAAATTTAATGGCATTTGTTGAGCTTTCCAATTTGTTTAAGGAGATCAAAGCTTAAAAGCTTTCTCTACTTGAGCGTGGTGCTCAGAAGAGGAAAATGGCCTGCGCATGTCAGGAACTCTGAGGTACACGACCAGGACATCCGCTAATGTGACGTCTGCTTTATTTTGGTGTGGCCCGTCGGCAACCCAGTAGCTGTTAAAATGTTCTTTACAAACACGGAGCTTATTTTTCAAAGATGGACTTTGATAAAAGAATGTTCTTTTTTTTAAATGTTTCATAGTATTTTGAATGTGGAATAAGTACCGCCTATTTATAACTTTTACTTTTGCTTGACGATGTGCGTCCTGATATTCCCTCCATAAAGCGGCTGAAAATTGGAACTAAGCAGGGCCGTAGATAGGGCTTAATAATGGGGGGTTTAAAAAAAAAGCACTATTTTGGTACCGGTACAGCATAATTTCTCCGCTGGGGGAGGGGGGGGTTTGAACCGCCCCCCCCCCCCGTATCTACTGCCCTGGAACTAAGTGATACTTTGGTTGGGTTTTAAGGACCTTCTTTATTGCACAAGGACAACTTCATAAGTGCTCCGATGTCCTCCCTTAGATCACACAAGTAGGATCTCAGCACAGTGCGTAGCACTTCGTAGCACTGGCGAGGGAGCCCAATCTGTGTATACAGGCATCACACATTCTATAAATATTTTTGTGGTAGTACAGTTTCTTAATTTTTAAAATTTTGCCAGGACAGCGGCCGCATGGCCTACTCTTTACGATTTCCAGCTGCCGAAGCACTTTTAAAGTGTGCAATTTGCACACGGGACCTCCTATTTTTTTCGTCTTTATCCGAGAAGACTAGGCATCAGATCTCACTACCCATAAGATGGGGGTGGAGGGTGGTGGGGGTGGTATGACATCATTAGAAACGAATGAGGGTGCAGTAGTCCTATTTTGTCTTCAATCTCTTCAAAGAGCCCCAAGAAGTACACAGAGCAGAAAGGGTCAATAAGAAAGAACGGATCTATTCAATATTTAAAACACAGTATTTAAAACACTCCCATTATTTTATAACATTAATATATATATAAAATCCCAGCCTTTTCTTTCAGTGCGTAACGCTAAGGGATGCAACTTTGGTTGAAAGTTAGACATTAATTGTATTGTTTCCCTTATATGTACTCTCCCGAAAATAGTAACACTCGACAAAGAAAAGTGCGCAAAGGTTGGTGTGCACAAAAATATTTATAGAATGTGTGATCCCGTATACACACATTGGGATCCTCTCTGCTGCTACGTAGTTCGTGTGCTGTGGAGATGCACAGTGGTTTAAAAAAAAAAATACTTTCGAATAAGTAAAATTGCCGTTAGGTATTGGTGCTTTTGAATTTAATTCCCGTCTTATGACGGGCTTTTACACTAGTATCATATACGATTCATTTCCTAACTAGATGAATGCCTTTCAGGTTTCTTAAACAATTTACATTTTAAAATAAGCATTCTGCCTTAAAGTCGTGAACAACATATTACATTTTCTTTTCAATGTTAGACATGCACGGGCCTTGAGTGGTTTAATATGGGGGGGGGGGGGAATCCACATATGACGTCACGACATTTAAAAACTCCCTCCCCTCTTTTCACACTTCGTCAAAAAATCTAAGACTCCCCTTTGTGTGACGTCACACATCTCTTAAACAACCCCCCGCCCCTTATTTTAAAAAGAAACAGTGTTTAATTAATCTGGCTTCTACAAATATCTTTCCTTTTATGTGCTGCCTCCCAACACGAGACAGGTTCTAACCCCTGCTCTACCCAGTTAAAGGCTTTCACATGCGCCCCCCCCCCCCCCTTCTCCATCCATACACACACAAAATAATTTAATGCTAATGTCAGCCCTAACACTTTCTAACTAAACCTAACTAAGCTCATGTGTCTTTGATAGCATAATACTGATGTCAGTATGGCGTTAACCTATTAGACTATGAGGAATGAGGTTAAAACAATCTATTTTGTTCCCCAGTCATCGTTTGTGAAAAAAGCGATCCTCATTCGTATTTTTGGGACGTCACATTTCTTTAAACCCCCTTTCCATATCTTCAAAATTCGTCGCAAAATGTTTGACCCCCTTCCCCTCACTGCGTGACGTCATATGTGGACGACTCCTAAAATACCTGTGAGCATGAATGGATGAGAGAAAGGAATATAAAAGATGAGAGAAAGGAATGGCAGAATATTAGTCGGGCTTGTGCACCATATTCTCAACACTTTGAAAAATACATTGTCCCAACAACATTTACGATTTATTTTCCCTCTTCGTTCACCCTCAGACTTTTACATTAATGACTCTAATAAAGGTAGTAGTCAGCTCAAGGTTTCTGACATCTCCAAACAGTTTTTCGTTGAGAGAAATGGGTTGTTGTCTTATGTACTGCGTTCACTGCAGTAAGTTGGGCAGGACTAGAGCAGATGTTCGGTTGTCATGGGGCTGGAGTCACAGGAGCAGAGATCTAGTGGAACAACTGTGTACTTGTGATATAGATGGTGCCTCAACCTGTAAGGGGAAAATGATGACCTGGTCTCGCCTAGATAGCTTGTGATAGTCATCATATTTTATGTGATCTGGGTGTTATCTGTCCATGTGAACTTGAATATGGCTTTTATAGTTGTTTTAGCCATTTCTTAAGTTGTCTGTATATCATTTTGTTGCAGGGCTCCCCCTTCTTTAGCAAATGTATCTGCCTCTTTGTTGTCTGGAATGTTGCAATGGGCTGGTATCCACTGGAATGTGCACTTGTTGAACTAGATCTGATACTTGTTAGAAGACTACTTCTCAAGTCCGTGCTCTCCACGCCCTCGTATCATAGTGCAGACCGTGAATATAGATCACTCATTGGTTTGCTGCAAAATCAGAGCACGACCAAAACAACTCCATCTTGTCAGACGTGAAGGGAAACCACGCATCGATATCAGGAAGATGTCAGAACCTGTCATGCTGGCTCAATTTCGCACGACCTTCAAGAAAGTGTTCAGTAGCCCACAGCATGGTGATATTGTTATAGAGAATTGGGAGCACCTGCGGAACACCATTCAAAGTACTGCGCTTCCTACCTTTGGTAAGAAGACAGCGAAGTCAAATGACTTGTTTGATGCTTCAACCAACCAGATGTGATGACACCTGTCATTGAAGCTAAACGTAGTGCTGAAATTGAATACAAAAGATAACCGAGTGCTATAACCCTACAGATCCTGAAGGCTTCGAGAAGCAAAGTCCAACAATCTGATCAAATGAGTATTGGTTCCGGCTCAGCGAGAACATTCATGCCACAGCGCATACGGGCAACACTAGATAAAAGTACGACGTTATGTAAAAAGCCATTAGCACCTCAAAAAAGTAAGGCACTGCTAAAACCCTCAGCCGGGAGAAACTAACCGATAAGGGCAAGCAGATGGAGAGGTGGGTCGAGCACTGCTCTGAGCTTTACGCTAGAGAAAATACCGTCACGCCTGCAGCCCTTGACGCTGTTACATGCCTGTCAACTATGAAGGAGCTGGATGCTGAACCAACATTGGAAGATCTCTTCATGGCCATTGATAGCTTGGCTTTTGGAAAAGCACCATGAGTGATGGGATTCCTCCCGATTTAATAAAATGCTGTAAGAGCACGTTATTACATCCCCTGCATATGGTGCCACACCAGTGCTGGGAAGAGATAACTATTCCTGAAGACATGCGAGATGCCAAGATTGTAACCCTATATAAAAATAAAGGAAACAGATGTGATTGCAATAACTACATAGGCATCTCTCTTCTTAGTATTGTTGGTAAGGTTTTTGCCGGAGTCATCTTAATGTGACTACAAAAGTTAGCTGAGCGCATATATCCAGAGTCGCAGTGTGGATTCCGAGCTGGTAGAAACTATAGCCATGATCTTTTTTCTATGCTAGCTTCATGAAAATTCAAGAGAGCAGAAAAGGCCTTTATATATCGCCTTTATAGATCTCAAAAAAGACATTTGACCTGGTAAGCAGGGAAGGACTCTTCAAAATCCTCCTGAAAATAGGTTGCCCCACAAATTGCTCAAATGATAAAGTCATTCCATGACAACATGAAAGGAACAGTCAATTATGCTGGAAGCACATCACATTCCTTTGACATATTCAGTGACGTCACACAAGGCTGCGTCCTGGCTCCAACCCTCTTCGGGATCTTCTTTGTATTGCTATTGAAACATAACCATGCCCTGGAGACCCACGTAGAACAGTCCCAACTACAATGGTTTGGCCATGTCTGCAGAATGGGAGAAGATCGGCTGCCACAGCAGGTATGGGAAACTAAGAGCCAGCGATCTAGACCTCCAAGACGACCCAGAGTCCGCTGGGAGGACAACATTAGACAATCTGTGAAGGACCGAGGGACTAGAATGGAACCAGGCCAGGAGGAAGACAGCCGATAGGATAGTATGGCGCTCTATCTTCCAAACCTCTACACCTCGCGGTAGAAAAGGAACGACTAAGTAAGTAAGTATAATTTACAAATTCTTAGTGTCAAGTATGATAGTGTTATTATTCTTTGTTAGCCTTTGTGGCCCCGGTAACACACGAGCGAAAGTGGCTTCGGCAGGTTGATATACAATTTGACTCGTCTGACTGCGCAGAATGATCTCAAGATTACCTGGTCAGCTTCGATATGATCATCAAAATTTCTCGACAAAAGATTTCGAATTTTTAAATTTTGCCAGGGCAGCGGCATGATAGGCCTACTCATTACGATTTCGAACTGCCGTGGGATTTTAAACGTGCGCAACATGCACGCGGGACCTACTGTTTTTTTGCCCTTATCCGAGAAGGCTAGGCATCCGATCTCACTACCCAGGACACCAGGGGGGGGGGGGAGAGTATGACATCATTAGGACCACTGGTTCTGAAAAAAAAATGTCCATAAATTATATTCCCTTAACTGAGAATCGAACCCGGTACCTCTAGAATTCGAGGATGACGCCATACCTCTTAGCCACTCCGACCATGAAAATATTTATAGAATATGTGATTCCTATATACACACACTGGGATTCTCGCCGGTGCTACGGAGTTCGCGGACTGTGCTGAGGTCCTCCTTGTGTGAACTAAGGGAGGAGATCAGAGCACTGATGGAGTTGTCCGTGTGCAATGAAGGTAGTCTTTAAAAACCAAACCAAACCAAACCAAACCAAACCAAACCAAGCCTAACCAAACCAAACCAAGCCTAACCAAACCAAACCAAGCCTAACCAAACCAAACCAAGCCTAACCAAACCAAACCAAGCCTAACCAAACCAAACCAAGCCTAACCAAACCAAACCAAACCAAACCAAACCAAGCCTAACCAAACCAAACCAAGCCTAACCAAACCAAACCAAGCCTAACCAAACCAAACCAAACCAAACCAAACCAAACCAAACCAAACCAAACCAAACCAAACACTCAAAACAAACCCCCCACCAACACACCCCACCCCAAACCAACCAAAACCAAACCCCCCCCCCCCCCCCAAACCCCCCCCCCCCCAACCCCCCCCCCAAACCAAACCACCACCAAAACCCAACACAACAACCAAACCCAACACCCACCCCCACCAACCCAAACCAAAACAAACACCCAAACCCCCAAACACAACAAACCAAACCAACCCCAAAAAACCCCCAACACCCCACCCCCCCCCACACCCACCAACCCCCCCCCCACCCACCCAACCCAACCAAAAACCCCCCACCCAAACCAACCCCCCCAAACCACCCCCCCCCCCCAAACCAACCCCCCCCCCCCCCACCCCACCCCCCACCCCCACCCCCACCCAACCACCCCCCACCCCAAACCCCAACCCCCCCCCCCCCCCCCCCAAACCCCAAACCCCCCCCCCCCAACCCAACACCCCCCCCCAAACCCCACCCCCCCCCCCCCCCAACCCCCCCCCCCCAACCACCCCCCCCCCCAAACCCCAAACCAACCCCCCCCCCCCCCCCAAAAAACCCCCAACACCCCCCAAACCAAACCCCCCACCAACCCAAACCACCCCCCCCACCCCCAAAAACCCCCCCAAACCACCCCCACCCCCCCCCCCCCCCCAACCCCCCCAACCCCCCAAACCACCCCCCCCCCACAACCAAACCCCTAACCAAACCAAACCCAACACCCCCCCCCCCCCCCCCCCCAACCACCCCCCCCCACCCCCAAACCCCAACCCCCCCCCCCCCACCCCCCCCCCCCACACCACCAAACCCCCACCAAAACCCCCCAAAAAACCCAACCCCCCAACCACACCCCACAACCCCCCAAACCACACCAAACCAAACACAAACCCACCCAAACCAAGCCAAACCAAAACCAACCCCCCCAACCCCCCCCCACCCCCCCCCCCCAAACCAAACCCCCCCCCAAAACCCCCCCCAAATGCCCCAAAACAAACCCCACCACAACCCCACCCCCCCCAACCAAACGAAGGCAAAGACAGCGAGGAAGGGGGCTGGTCACCCCACCTCATAAAAGCTGCACCTAGTATGGTGAAGTCTCTAACACTCCACTCCCCTGTCATCAGCTATGAGACTACCTTTAACATTAAAAAAAAAAATTCGGGATGTACAATGAGAGATTGTCGTAGATTTTCGATAGGAGAATTAAGACTAGGTTTGGTCCCTTCTGAATAGGTTTGAATAGGTGATAGACTCAGTGAGAGTTAGTGAAAGGTAATAGAATTTCCACACACGTGAGATGATAGATTTTGATATAGTGGCTGTCTCTGAAAGCGAAAAGAATTCTTCTCTCTCTCACCTATCTTCTACAAAAGTTGTTACAGCGTCAGACAGACTACACCAATATACATATTACGTATATTTCTATCACTCACAGGCACGCACATACACGTGACGACAGGTAAACACACAGACGTGGGAAAACTATAACAATGATATATATATTAGCTAGAACGAGCTGACCAAACACGATTATTAAGTTCAAGAGCGATTTTAATATCAGGAAAAATCGGCTCACAACATCAAAGAAAGTACATCAAGGAAAATACATATACACATAGTCATAAAAATTCAAGCAAATGTTGCAAGGATGATAGCCCCGTTATAGTGTTAACTCTAGGTTTAGCCCGGCCCCGTTAAGAGAACAGATGATGGCGCTCGAGTCACAGATACATAGGGTTTGAGTCTAAGAGTTTTCTATGTTTTATCCCGTAATTATATGCACAGAGTTTGAAAAAATCTGATTTAACCTAAGACAAAAACACAAGAACTCTAGCCTTAGCAACAAATTATGCAGATTGAAAAAAAAAAAATTAGGACAGCAACAGGGTGTCAAAGATATAATAGTGAAAATATCACTCAAACCAGCGTACACTCATTCATTCCGCCATGGCCTCTCATACAGGTACTCACGACTTTGCTCGCTGCCTCTTGGAACACACTGATTTTAGATTTTCACACAGACTAAAAAAATGCAGTCTTCTGCCAAGAAGTCCCCAGTTCCAAAAGACGTATTTAACTCGGAGTCTCCGGGAACGACTACTTGGGTGTGCAAATTTGTTCAAATGTCTGATTAAGTCACCTAACAATTATTCCAGGCGCGGGAGTTAGCAGAGCACAGTGTCAATAGCGTAGGTTTCTAGAAATGATGAATGTCAGGTCGGTGCCTTCCCTCAGTATAGGATTCACTTTAGTCACACCACAGATTTGTCCACAAAAAATATATATATCTAGTCGGGAAATGTTAGTTAATACTTGAAGTATTTCGCGCCACCAGGCAGAAAGATTACGTAGAGTTTTTCTAGAAGAAATTAAGATCTGGCTCCAAGGTCCAGTATTTATCGTTACAGTCTTTGAAAACCCGTTATTGGGATATGGTATTTCTGGCTAACTCGGGTTGCATATGCACTGTTTAGACCAGTGGTACTTAAGAAACCCACGTGGTTCAAAATAAGGACTGTCTATTTCTTCACAAGTATGGAAACTACTACTAGGTGCTGGTAAAGTTAGGGTCACCCCAAAACTTTCACTGAGTGGAGGAAAAATAACACATATAATATAATAAACAGAATCTGTACTGGTTATAACTTACATTTAAACTTGCAAGCAGAGAGCCTTGCTTATCATTTAAACTTCCCGTGACGTAAGTTATATTTAAAAATCAGCAATCCTCATGAATTAGGAACACGTGCGTATTCCGTCACCATTCATGAGGCTCGATTCTAGAGTTTATACGTTAGTTTAGAAAAATACACTCGACTGAGTATTAGCAGTTAAATTAAATTCATAAATAGCTACTCTTTCCGTTATAAGCTAGAGATTTAAATTTTATTCTGCTTTCCACTGAATGCTTCCCTAGAAAATATAATAGCCTACCACTTTATTTCTCTTCTGCGCTAAAGAAATAGATTAAAATGAATTAAGCGATTTAACACTTTAACACTCACAAAATCTATATATATCTATCATATTAATTACCTCAACCACAGAATTACAGGTAGTCGCACAACTTAAGAATAAAATGCTGAAAATATTTCTGGAAGTCTAGAAGTTCGACAAATTGCCGAAAACAAACTGAGATACTTCGCTAACAGCTATTCTGTTTACGAGCAACCTATCTACTGTGAGTCTATGAGCGAGAATGAAATTAAAGTTTCAAACTCGGGCCAATATCTTAAAATCAGACAAGGGGCCCAAACTTATTTCGCCAAGCGAAATTATCTCCCCTACTCCCAACATTTACGTCCGCTTAACGCGTGTCGTAACTGTCACCTACTGACCACGATGTACGCGTGTCAGTTTCAAATCCCAGACAGCCTGACTCCAATGCAGGGCAGTTTTCACACTACAGCTGACCGTGGCCCACAGTGAGCGCCGTGTCAGTTTGGGATTTTCCAGACAAATGTCTGGATACTGACCGGTGCAGATGTAAAGTATCACACCTCACCGGGACTTATGCCGAGAAGGAGCTCGCGCGCTCGGTGAGAATGTAGACGATTTGCTACGTCCTATGTTCAGCGAACCGACTTATCACGCCTTCTGACGCCCTGCAGCCCTGACATCTACGTAATATCGTCCTAGCGCGATTCTCAGTTTTAGAGAAAGGAAAACAGGTAAAGTTTGCGAATTATATGAAAATAATATTCGCAAAACGAATGGATGAAAAATATACAGGAAAAACGAAATACAGAGATAATAAAAGAGAGAATTCGGGTGAAAGAATAGGAAGAAGATGTAGGAAATTAAATGAATATAAACCCTACGTGACAGAGATGAAGGTCGTGAAAATTGTTGAAAAAAAAAGGTAAAGGTAAAGGAACCCAGAAAATTGTTGAAGGTCGAAGAAATTACAGAAAACAATGATGTCAGATGGATAGATAGATAGATAGATAGATAGATAGATAGATAGATAGATAGATAGATAGATATATAGATAGATGGATAGATAGATAGATAGATAGATAGATAGATAGATAGATAGATAGATAGATAGATAGATAGATAGATAGATAGATAGATAGATAGATAGATAGATAGATAGATAGATAGATAGATAGATAGATAGATAGATAGATAGATAGATAGATAGATAGATAGATAGATAGATAGATAGATAGATAGTTAGATGGATAGATAGATAGATAGATAGATAGATAGATAGATAGATAGATAGATAGATAGATAGATAGATAGATAGATAGATAGATAGATAGATAGATAGATAGATAGATAGATAGATAGATAGATAGATAGATAGATAGATAGATAGATAGATAGAAGGAACTAGAGAGAGAGCGCGAGAGAGATAGAGAGAGAGACGTATAGTGTGAATTAAAAAGTCAACAATGGAATATGGAAAACTTAACTCATTTTATCTTGTTTAACAATAGTAAGGGGGAAGGTAAAATCGATACCTCTATCTTCACACATAACCATCTACTTCCTCTTCGCCAGTGCCTGTCCAGATTAAGCCTTCAATCTGTTTTCTCCAAGCCATCCTGCCGGGAATATTTGTTTAACTCTCTCGAGTCCACTGCTCGATGCAAACCTTTTTTTTTTTGCCCCGAATAATCAAGCCCATCTTATAAACACGTGACCATCTTCCGTTCAAATTATAGATTTCTGATCATGTGACACAAAGATGCTGCCTTACACCTCGCATGTAGCACATTTATTACATGAGTAAGTCGCCTGCCAAAATATGGCGGGAAATAATTCTGTTGTGCTTTTTATGCTGCATGCCTTGATGACGGCACTAGACTCCCCTGTTGCTGTTTCTTTCATTTCTATTTTGTTTTATAAGTACAGAAACACGGAAACAGTGTGGCACGAAAGCATAATAGAAGCCTCTTGTATTGCGAGCAATGAGGCTTCACTAGCCATCTGTTTGCGCGTATATATATATATATATATATATATATATATATATATATATATATATATATATATATATATATATATATATATTATATATATATATATATATATATATATATATATAAATATATATATATATATATATATATATATATATATATATATATACAGTAGAACCTCTATAAGTTGACCACCCAAGGGACTGTAGCAAACCGGTCAACATACGGAGGTGGTCAACATACGGAACGAGGCCTGTTGTTCTGATACTTTACTTCCTTGAACAGCTTATATTGGAGAATACAGTATCATACGAAATCATACATAATCACAACATCAAATCAAATCATCAACATCTGTTTTATCATGGTTTAATCATTCTTTCTGAAAAAAGGAGTCAATCTTATTCTTATTACAAACATAAGTGGAGAAAGCACTCTCAACGCTGGCTACACCACTCAACGTACCTGGGCATTTTTCCACAGCAAATGACTTCAACTGCATTATCAGATGCCTGACAGCCTCTTCTTTTGGAGTCTCTGCAATTTCTGTGTCATCGTCACTTGCTTCTTCAACTTCACCAGCTGCTTCATGTACTGTTATGCTTGTCTGTACTTCGGTCAATATCGCTTGGAAAATTCCTTCTGGGTCAGGTTCATTACAGGTTGCCACCTCATCATCCATTGCAACAAAACCACCTTCAAAATCTACTCCTTCGAATTCTGCCATTGGCGATGGACTGTCCGATGGGGCTAAAACGTCATGCTCTTGGGTTGTGACAAATCCACATTTCTTGAAACACTTCTGTATCGTTTCCGGCTGAACTTTATTCCAAGCAGAACTGATCCAGAGGACAGCATCCAGAGCGTTAACTGATGCAGCGGATGAAGTTGCTTTCACAGGCGGACCACAGATCTGTGTTTTAGTAATGACCCACTGCAAAACGTTTTTTAGAAAGTTTTCCGCTCTTACATTTGTCACCCTTCATGGCGAGGCTCCTGTAAAAGAGTCCGCACTCGTCAGCATTAAAGATGTCGTCGTCTTTGAAGCCTCTGGCGAAGTAAGGAAACTTTTTGATGAACTCTTTCCACAGCTTCTACTGGATCTTCATTGGATTCACCACACAACACTTTCTGGGAGATCGCGTGTCACAGTTTAAATTTCTCGAGCCAACCACTTGATGCTTGGAAATCTTCTGCCACCCCGAATTCCCTTGCGAATTTTTTAGCAACCTCTTGAATCAACGGCCCGGAGATTCGTGCGTTAACTGTCCTCATTTGTTTGAACCAGTTTAATGTGGCTTCATTGACTTTACCTAGGGGAGTTTTCCTCCTTTTCCGCTGTAGATCTCCGCTTTCCTTACCACATTTCTCCAAGTACTCATGTTTACGTTTTTGGATGTTGCTAACTGTGGTCTTGCTAACCCCAAAATGTTCTGCCGTCTTTCTTTGGCTGCTGCTTTCCAGAAAATGTAGAAGTTCAACCTTTTCCTTCATTGTCAGCTCCTTGAGTTCTTTCCTTTGGGCCATTAAAAAGGTTAGGTTAATTTTGTCAACAATAAAGTGTATAAACACAGTCTGAGAGAGAACTTACAGTTTAGTAGTTGAATTACTATCAACCGGCAGGGCAGTCATAGCAAGAATGAAGATTTTGCTTAGAATTTGGTCTTTTTATACTGCATGTTTGCGAAAAAATCAAAGAGGTTAGGTTAGTTTTCTTTGTCGGCAAGCATCATTCGAAAAGCGGTCAGAAAGCCTGTGCCGACAAAATTCAAAGACACTGAATTTTAAAACTGGTCAAGTAATAGAGGGTAAATTACTATTGTGTGTCATAGTCCAAGTGGTCAAGATACAACTCACAGAGGTGGTCAACTTATAGAGGTCGTCTTCCATTGAGTACATGTGGTGCGTGTCCGGTCTATGAAAATGTGGTCAACTTCGGGAGGTGGTCAATGTAGGGAGGTGGTCAAATATATATATATATATATATATATATATATATATATATATATATATATATATATATATATATATATATATATATATATATATATATATATATATATATATATATAGACACACACACACACACACACACACACACACACACACACACACACACACACACACACACACACACACACACACACACACACACACACACACGCACACTTATTCAATACTTACTTGAACTGCGTTGTGTTAATGAGGAAAATTCCAGAAATTTTGTCATCGAAAAGCATGAGAAACAAGAATATCTCTGTGATATATCTGAAGATCTTTCTTTTATATTTTTAAAAAGGGTTCATTTTTGAAAAATGTGTTACACAAACTGTATCAGACGAGTGTGGATCACCCCTCCTTCATCTCTCTCTCTCTCCCTCTGTTTCAAAACAGACTGCGACAAATATAGATTTTAAACGCGGTAAGCGCTAACCCACTTTTTGCGTTTGAAGCGCTCAGAATAATAGCTTCATAAATGTTTGATTTTAGTGAACATAAATTTTTGTACGCCGAATTTAAAAAATACCAGTACTGTCATAATGAAACGTGTGTTATTTTAACTTTAAAATTACAATTGCGTGAGCAATAATTTCCCGGCAAAAGATATTTCCAAACAGTCCGATCTAATAGTACATAAGCCGGCAGATTTCTAGTCACTTTACATACTGTCACATAACGGTTTGTGCAAGTATTTTTGTGCTCTCTCAACCTTCAGCCCCTCCGGCAGTATCATCTCTTTTTCTTCATTTTCTCACCGATCTTATTATTTGGATTATTTGGCTTATTACCACGTTTATTGAACCGGTCAACGAGCGATATTCTTATCATGAAAAGCCGGCTCGCCACCTCTTGATACAGACGGCAAACGTGAAGAGAGATAGCGACTTTGATGTAACTGATTTCCGGGGCCAGCGACAGTCAGGCAATTAACACCTGGGTTGCGGTCTGTATGTCTGAGGAAACCATATTGTTTGTCTGAACGGCCGGCGATCCTTTTGTTTGACTGTCTGGAAAACGCATGATCACAGATGATAATGAGATAATCGTTTCACGGACCCATCCCTGTGTGTGATTATCGCAAGTAATCTGTCTGGCTAGTCAATATTTGAAGGTAGCATCTGGACATCAAATAGGTTCCCAGATTTGTTGTGAGTTGGCTGAAATAAAACCGCATGATTTGAAAGAGGTCACGCGTTGGAATATTAAATGTAATATTTTATACACGCAAAAGGGGGGGGGGGAAGATTATAAATTAAACACCCCAACCCAGTGCTAAAGAGATACGATTGAATTGAAGTGAGAGCCGAAATAAACATTGAATTTCATTGGAAATTTCGGCGGAAGTATCATCTGTGTTTTGGACTGAGAATTAGAAATGTAATCTAGCGAAATCAGAGTCACAGAGCACAGATAGTTTCGCAATTTCAAACAAGCAACTCCCAAAAGCCAGAGAAAGAAGGATCGAACCTAGAATTCCATACTTATAAGTGACAGATCGAGTATTTGGGCAACTCTGAAAACTTAAGTGTGATAGGGTGGGCGAGATGATGATGATGCTATTGTGATATGTGATCACTTTATTGCACACTCGCAACCGACCCGATCAACAATAAAACTCTGATTCTAAGGCAGGGGCTGTATTTATTTATACAACCCTGTCAGCGACCACAAGCACATGCAGCAAATATTAAACAAATAAAACAAAGCAAACAAAACACCCAGCCAGTGCTCAATTGCTAATCCTGAAACGCAAACAAAGCACCGACTAGTTAAAATCATAATAGTTAAATAATGAGAAACGATACTCTCACCTGCCAAACAGTCCTTGCACGCCACCTGACACACTCAACTATCACACTCACACACACTCATGCATGTCGTCCAATGAGACTAGTATGGAGTTGTGCATAAGGCTGGCAATCTCACCATGTAACACAGATTGCTACTGAAACCACTACTGCAAGAGCATCTGAATACTTTGTGAGGGCTTCATGTGGATGCCAGCCACATTGGTGGCCCCATGCTCCATAAGGAGCGAGAAGAGAAATATATATCTCCAAGTGAGCCCCCGTGCTCTCACAAACCGTTCTACACATAACAATAATAAAATAATAATAAAATGGACATAGAATAATATTCAACAATATGTACAATGAATACTCTTCATTAATGAGCATAAACCACCACCTCGCAACTGATCCGCTTAAATATTCGTCCCTGCACTCTGAAGCATGTCGTATATGCCGACTGATGAGATTGGGAACTCATCACATAAAACACATTGTTACCGAAACAACCACTGCAATAGCATAAAAATGCTTCTTGTGGGCTTGTGATGGACACCAGTTGCATTGGTATTTCCATGCTCCGCAAGGAGCAAACAGAGAAACACCTCTGTCTCAACGTGCCTTACGCACAAAGAAGTAGCATAGCGCTCACCAGAAATCTAAATGACTATCCTCACCTCAATGTAACCCACTAAAGATATACAGTAGAATTATGATCAATTATTATGAAATACACTAAATTACCATTACATCAAAGAATAAAATAAAATAACTCTTGACTTAACAAAACTCGAACTAAATACATCACCTAAAGGAAATTTAACACGAAAACTATTTACCGTACACAACCAGGTGTAACTAGCCTCGACTGACACAATAAAACAATTATCGTGAAATAAACTTTAACCTAAACTATTTCTTCCATTAGTGAAGAAAATTACATTAACCTGCCTTCACCCACGTGTCAATTCACACAATATAAAATAGCATAACATTATAGGCCTATAGAACGTGGTAACTAAGAATGTTAATGCAGACTCACTGGCGCCATCTTTATGCACAGTGCATGATGCTTTTCACGAACACGTGGCTGCCATCTAGCCAACAGTTAATATTAGTAGTAGACTGCTTTTCTGCCCGGCCTCAAGAATGAAATAGGTTCATACTATATTCGCTTTTCTTGCCCGGTCTAATGAATGAAATAATTGCTACTAAACTCTCACAGCTGTGGTTTGACGCTAGTAAAATCTATCGACACATATTTCCACTCATCTATAAAACTAATTATAATGTCCTAAAAGAAATCTCCTTAGGAAACATATCTTTCTATTTTGTTAAACACTAGATCTAATCTCTACAAAATACGCTTACAATTATAGCTCACGTGCTCTGGTTTCTTTGTCCATCTCCTACCCACACAGGGCGCCTCGTTTCGTTTGTTCTCTCTAGGCTGTTCTTGTAAAAAGGGTCTTTCGCCGGCTCACTCTCTCTTTATATAGTCCGCTAGGCCTAATCACTCACGGGTTAGTCCGCGCGCGCAATCGTGAAAACGCCGTCTGGCGCAGGAAATGAAGGCATTATTATGGCCCTCTTGAAGAAGCGAAAACGCAATTATGAACTTCAGGGAGATTTTGGGGAGTTTATTATGGCCCCATCACATAAGAGTAAACCCGCTTGTTGAAATACAAACTCGGAAAACTTAAGGTACCAGGACTTTAAATATTAGGACTGGATACCTAAGGAATTGGATCACCCGTCATAAGAGAAACTTTCCCAGACCAAGTGTTTCGCAGATTCAGTCGTCATAAAAGGGATTCAACATTTCCAGACCAAGTGATTCGAGAGCATATAACCTTAATTGCTCGTGTCCATTCTAAACTGTGCGAGGAGATTGTGTATAACCCAAATGGGGTAAGTGTAACATTTATATTACAAATGTGAATTTGTCATGTTTTTTTTGCTAAGTGGTTATATATGAGGCTAGCAACCTCAACATACGAAAATAGTATATTCATAAATCACTACAGCAAGCGCTGGTGATTTCGTCTGGCTAGTCGTGCGGAAAACCTACAGCAGAGGTAACCCCAGACTCCGAATGGAGCAGTGATGACTGATGATTACATCACATGTGCCTAAAGTGTATAATACTTTGTGAGATTTATGCACTTTGTTAATTGTAACTCAGGCAACACATTATTCGCGCCGTCCAGATACATATTCTCAGTTTAATACCCGGAAGAATATTGGTGATTTTTAATCATTTTCCCTGAGCTACACTTGTGTACTCGGGAATTTAATTCTTCTGAGAGATTAACATTGGTGGGTGAACAGCGAGAATGCGCCTGTTAATTGACAGCCCACAAATGTACTTAGCAGAGGGATTTGTTTTTCTATTTTGTCTAAAATGTTCGTGGAACGAAGCTAGTTGTGAGTCAAAAGCAGGCAATCCACACCAACCGCCTAAATCGGACAAGTTGTGTGAAGAAGTACCCTCATCACCAAGAAGTGACGAAAACCACAGGTGCAGGACTCACCTAAAAGTTAAGTTCTGATTAACAGGCGCCAGAATTAAAGACTAATTCACTATTAAGTTTGTTACATGTTATTTTAAAACTAAACAAGCATAGTTGATTCGGTTATTACATGTATTAAAGCAAACGTATGAGCCAGAATATTACATATATATATATATATATATATATATATATATATATATATATATATATATATATATATATATATATATATATATATATATATATATATATATATATATATATATACACCTCTAAACGGAGCTATACCCTTATAATGGGAAATTCACTGAATTAACTCAGCTGGGGGCTTGAACGGGCTAAAAACCATTGCTTAAATCCTTCACAAAAGGCGACGGACAGATATAAGTTAACAAATGTTCAGCGCTAAGCAGCATTGTTCTTGATTTCTGAATTATCTTGTGAAATCTCCCGTAAGGTAGAAGCGTCATTACTCTTCTATCTACATCTCTGCCAAGAGTAATCTTGTGCGAAGGTAGACACCCTTGACAACCCATTAAAAATACTCTTGAGTTTTGGCCATCACCAACCAAGATCTGCTTACTCGGAGCAAGCAAGAGGACATGCACACAATCATAGCTGGCAGACGCCGCAGCTGGGTTGGCCATGTCCTCAGAAGAGACCCCGATGCCATCACAAGAACAGCTATGCTATGGACCCCTGAAGGAAAACGAAAGAGAGGCCGACCAAAAACAACTTGGCGGAGGACTGTGGAGGCTGAGATGCAAAGAATGAACCAGAGTTGGGGCACTGCACGAAGGATGGCCGCCGACCGAGTAAAGTGGAATCAATTCGTTGTTGCCCTACAAGACGCCACCCGGCGTAATGGCCACTGACTGCTTTGACAGTCGGCGGCTAAGGATCAAAGAAGAAGAAGAGTTTTGGCCACTGTTGGACCACTACTGCCAAGCAGGGAAGGCAATCTGTGACCTGTAAATCTTCAACGAGATCAAGAGAGCGACAGGAAATTCTACACAGAGAGAAGCCTATAAACCGTTGTAGCCAGCTATAATCTTCAATAAAGGTTTTCTCATCAATCTAGAAAGGTCCGTATGATAAATAATAACTTGATAAATAACTTGAATAATCATAAAGTTTAATATGATGAATCATATTTTTGATAAATCCTGTTTATTTTCCAACATATTGTGACCGCGCCATCTTGTCAGCCCTATTGTCTCCGTGGTACACCCATCTTGTCAACCATATTATCTCTGTGGTTTAGTGCCTTTTCACCACGTTATCTTCAAGAAGATTTATTACAAGGCCATAATAAAGCCTACAAATTAGTTGTGTTTTTGCTCTAGAAATAGTTGTGTATATTTGTGTTTTCGTGCCTAATAAAGCACATATCGCGAGTGTTATTTATGCGGCCAAATTAATACGCCTAGCACGCGGTAAGTTGAGTGATTAGCCTAGTGCCTATATAAAGCGTGCGATGGCCAGCAGCGGCCTTTCAGAAGTATCAGTTCAGACGAGAGAACAAACAAGACGAGGTGACCGGTGTGGGTAGCAGATGGACCAGAGCACGTGAGCTGTAATTCTTAGCGCATTTTGTAGAATTTATCATTCGTGTTCTATATGTCTGAAATTATATTAAGCACGAGTCTGTTTTAATGGTTAATGAAATAAATAGATTGAT
Source organism: Oreohelix idahoensis (assembly GCA_024509875.1). Lineage (NCBI taxonomy): Eukaryota > Metazoa > Mollusca > Gastropoda > Stylommatophora > Oreohelicidae > Oreohelix > Oreohelix idahoensis. The sequence goes on along the minus strand of JAMPIV010003207.1, from coordinate 31,392 downwards.
GTGTTTCCAGGACCTGATAATTTAGTCTTGAAATATAAATGAGTGATAGATTAAGGGATAGGTTTTATTAGGCACGATTAAGTCCAAATCACATATGTGAAAGTTTAAGAGCGATTATTTCATTTCATCAGAAAGGCAAAAATAGTATGAAACTATTTCATACATGAAACCAGGCAGAGAAGCGATCTATTACTGGAATTTAGATGATATTAACTGTTATCAAGATGGCAGCCGGGGGGGCCACGTGGTGATGACTTTAGTTCCAGTTTTGTTAAAGTTAAGAATAATTATATTTTATTCTTTAGTGTAAGAGCATTTAAGTGTATTTCACGATAGCCTACTTATCATAATCCTACTGTTTATCTTTAGTGGTTACTTTGAAGTAAGAATAGTCATTTAGATTTCGGGAGAGCGCGAGGCCACTCCTTTGTTGAGACATGAGTTTCTCTGGTTGCTCCCGGTGGAGCATGGAAACACAAATGCAGCTGGTGTCCATTACAGGCCCACAAGAAGCATTTCTATGCTATTACGAGGGTTGTTTCTGTAACAATGTGTTTCATGTGATGAGTTCCCAATCTTATCAGGGGTCATATACGACACGCTTGTGGCCAGGCGCACCAGTCGTCACTTACGACATGTTCAGAGTGCAGGAACGAGTATTGATGTGGGTCGGTTGAGAGGTAGTAGTTTATTCTCATTATTGAGAGTATTTGTTGTACATGTATTGAAGCATATTATTGTTATGTGAACAATGGTTTGTGAGAGCACGTGGGCGTACTTGGAGATGTATATTTCTCTTCTCCGCTCCTGAGGGAGCATGGGGCTACCAGTGTGATTTGCCTCCGCATGAAGCATTCAGATGCTCTAGCAGTAGTGGTTTCGGTAGCAACCTATGTTATACGGTGAGATTGCCAACCTCATGCACAACACCATACTAGTCGCATTGGACGACACGCATGAGTGTGTGAGATAGTTGAGGGTATCAGGTGGGCGCATGTTTGCCGTATGGTAAGTGTTATTATGTATGCTATTGATGTTCACTTAGACATTGTTTTATATATTGTTTCTTTCAGAAAGTCTATGAACACTGACTGGGTGTTTGTTTGGTTTTGTTCGGTAGTATTAAATGTTGATCTGTATAAGGCTTTGTGTTGCTTGAATTGCTAAGTCTGCTGCTGAGAGGGTTGCAAGCAACCAATAATTGAAACCCCTGTCAAACGATCCTTAATAAATTTTCTTAGTGCATGGGTCTTGGGTGTGAGGTAGCCACATGGACATAAGTTCACCGCCACCACACCTAGCACCCTGTCACAAGTGGCGTCGTCGGCAGGATTGACAGACAGCACGCAGTGAAGCAACTCTTCAGCAATCAGAGTAGCAACAGCCGAAACAGTAGAACACACAGTTCAGTGCAAGGCGAGGGACGGGATCATCCAGTTTGTCAATATTTCTAGTCAACTCTACTAGCGACAAGATGGCGGCACGTAACACACGTGCTGCTAGTAGATTGGATAACGAAGATGTGGCTGAGGTGGATGACCCTGTAGTGGGGCTGGATCGTCAACCAGAACGAGTACAGTACATCGTGGTACCTACTCACAAGAAAGTGCGGTGCTTTGGGGAGCGCACGGGTCCTACGGCCGAGGAATATGTCAGAGAGGTGAGACCTGCCTGGAGAGTAGGGATGATGAGTAAAGAGGACCAGGCAGATGTTATTCTTGACAGTGTGACCCCAAGTGTCCACAGGGAACTGAGGATTCAGGCTGACGACGATGACCCAGAAGCAATGCTACATTCCATTCTTAGGGTGTATGGAGAGCGTCGAAGCATCCCAGAGCTAATGGCCACTTTTTAATCTACCCGGCAAGGTGCAAGGGAGTCTCTTTGGGAGTTCTCCCATCGCATCCACGAGGTGTTCGAAAGTCTGGTAAGGGCACAAAAGCAAAATAACGTCACTCCTTTCTAGCCATCCTTTCTTCGTGACCAGTTTGCTGCTTGTCTGAGAGATGATCTACTAAGAAAGCTTGCAAAGGAAATGATCATCAAAGAGCCTACAGCATCGTTCACGTCGGTGAGGGACTATGCCCTACGGTTTTTAGAGACTGAACCCACTTCTGGGGCTGGTGTTGCCAGTGTTGAAGTGGCAAGAACAGAGACTGTGTCAGATACGCATGCATTAAACGCAGAAGTAGAGCGGCTTAGAGCACAGGTGGCTCAATTAGAGGCTAAAATTGATGCGATGACTCAGAAGCAGGGGAGACGTTCCAGGACAGTCCGTTGTTTTAGATGCAGAGAACTAGGCCACGTACAGAATCGATGTCCACAGGCATTAAACTAGACCCCTCTGCGGCTGGGAGTCAGGTTACAGAAGGGGAGCAGAATGACTCAAAGATAAAGATGGTTGGTGGTCGACCGGAGTGTGAGGTGCTTATTGCAGGGAAGAAAGTCAAAGGCGGCCAGGAATGTAAGGGTAGCAGGAGGCGACCCAGGGCACAGAGGAAGCCTAGGAAAATAAGATGCTTCAACTGTGGAGACTTTTCAAACCACATGGCAGCCAAGTGTCCCCAGGGCCCGCTTTCTAAGCGATGTTTTCATTGTAAGTCCCCAGGCCATTTGATATCGGTTTGTCCATCAAATAGCGCTCTCTCTAGGCGTACCAACACATCTAGATTGCCGTCACAGTGCAAGCCAAGAGATGGCCGTGGCAACTGTAACCCTAAGGGCGTCAAGAATAGTGGTCGACATTTAGAGGAGGAGACTCATCTAAAACTCGTTGAAGGACACGTTTCCAGGCTGCAAGGGGCGCACGTAAGAGCAGAGGCACCGTTGCAGAGTTTTGCAGCAGTCCGGAAAGAGAGATGTGACAAGGTGTCGTGTTCTACTCCACTACAGGTCGGAGAATTGGTAAAGAAGAGAATGCACAACGCTGAGAGATCCAAAATTCGTGATATGTGGTCAGAAGAGGAGTACGTTGTTGTTCGTGCTCCCACAATGACAGGGGGTCCATATATCATCCAACGAACAGACAGAGCGAGTCCGAGTATTAGAGTCACCGGCAACGAACTGAGACGAAGTGAAGGACAAGATGATTCTCCAGATTTGGTAGATACGACTGGAGCGCCTGATTTTGTGCAGTTGTCGGGACGACAACAAAATCAGGCGGGGAATATGTGACCGCGCCATCTTGTCAGCCCTATTGTCTCCGTGGTACACCCATCTTGTCAACCATATTATCTCTGTGGTTTAGTGCCTTTTCACCACGTTATCTTCAAGAAGATTTATTACAAGGCCATAATAAAGCCTACAAATTAGTTGTGTTTTTGCTCTAGAAATAATTGTGTATATTTGTGTTTTCGTGCCTAATAAAGCAAATATCGCGAGTGTTATTTATGCGGCCAAATTAATACGCCTAGCACGCGGTAAGTTGAGTGATTAGCCTAGTGCCTATATAAAGCGTGCGATGGCCAGCAGCGGCCTTTCAGAAGTATCAGTTCAGACGAGAGAACAAACGAGACGAGGTGACCGGTGTGGGTAGGAGATGGACCAGAGCACTTAGCGCATTTTGTAGAATTTAGCATTCGTGTTCTATATGTCTGAAATTATATTAAGCACGAGTCTGTTTTAATGGTTAATGAAATAAATAGATTGATGTGTTTCCAGGACCTGATAATTTAGTCTTGAAATATAAATGAGTGATAGATTAAGGGATAGGTTTTATTAGGCACGATTAAGTCCAAATCACATATGTGAAAGTTTAAGAGCGATTATTTCATTTCATCAGAAAGGCAAAAATAGTATGAAACTATTTCATACATGAAACCAGGCAGAGAAGCGATCTATTACTGGAATTTAGATGATATTAACTGTTATCAAGATGGCAGCCGGGGGGCCACGTGGTGATGACTTTAGTTCCAGTTTTGTTAAAGTTAAGAATAATTATATTTTATTCTTTAGTGTAAGAGCATTTAAGTGTATTTCATGATAGGCTACTTATCATAATCCTACTGTTTATCTTTAGTGGTTACTTTGAAGTGAGAATAGTCATTTAGATTTCGGAAGAGCGCGAGGCCACTCCTTTGTTGAGACATGAGTTTCTCTGGTTGCTCCCGGTGGAGCATGGAAACTCCAATGCAGCTGGTGTCCATTACAGGCCCACAAGAAGCATTTCTATGCTATTACGAGGGTTTTTTCTGTAACAATGTGTTTCATGTGATGAGTTCCCAATCTCATCAGGGGTCATATACGACACGCTTGTGGCCAGGCGCACCAGTCGTCACTTACGACATGTTCAGAGTGCAGGAACGAGTATTGATGTGGGTCGGTTGAGAGGTAGTAGTTTATTCTCATTATTGAGAGTATTTGTTGTACATATATTAAAGAATATTATTGTTATGTGAACAATGGTTTGTGAGAGCACGTGGGCGTACTTGGAGATGTATATTTCTCTTCTCCGCTCCTGAGGGAGCATGGGGCCACCAGTGTGGTTTGACTCCGCATGAAGCATTCAGATGCTCTAGCAGTAGTGGTTTCGGTAGCAACCTATGTTATACGGTGAGATTGCCAACCTCATGCACAACACCATACTAGTCGCATTGGACGACACGCATGAGTGTGTGAGATAGTTGAGGGTATCAGGTGGGCGCATGTTTGCCGTATGGTAAGTGTTATTATGTATGCTATTGATGTTCACTTAGACATTGTTTTATATATTGTTTCTTTCAGAAAGTCTATGAACACTGACTGGGTGTTTGTTTGGTTTTGTTCGGTAGTATTAAATGTTGATCTGTATAAGGCTTTGTGTTGCTTGAATTGCTAAGTCTGCTTCTGAGAGGGTTGCAAGCAACCAATAATTGCAACCCCTGTCAAACGATCCTTAATAAATTTTCTTAGTGCATGGGTCTTGTGTGTGAGGTAGCCACATCGACATAAGTTCACCGCCACCACACCTAGCGCCCTGTCACAATATGAATACGTATATACTTTGAGTAATCGTTTCTTGTTCATAATAATCTAAGACATTATTTTTTCTTCTCATTATCTGAATTTTTGTGGTTTCACAGTATTATACAGCTTCTATTTCATTTTTCGCCGCAAGTTACTTTAAAGTCAACTGATGTCAGCACAGGAATTTTGTATATTCATGTATAAATGCTATCTGAACAAAATATAACGGATCTCACTGATGAAAGATGTAATGATTACTATGATAATATATTTTGATGCATTAACTGTAGTACTCTATCCTTTATTATATCATATATATACTCTCGTTTCTTTCAGTCAAAAGGGATGGGTGTGAAAAAAAATAGAAAAAAGGTAATTCGTCTTACGAGGACAAAAGACAAAGAAAATAGCCAACGTTACGACCACAAGGCCTTCGTCAGGGAAAGGAAAGAGAGTGAAGGCTAGATAGGACACATAAGAACCTAAATAAATATTTAAAAATATAAGAATTAAACTTAGTTACTTCCCTGAAGGAAACTTCACGCAAACGGACTGGCGTGCCCGGAAAAAGGAACTTCACTTTCTTTCCTTTCCCTGACGAAGGCCTTGTGGTCGTAACGTTGGCTATTTTCTTTGTCCTCGTAAGACGAATTACCTTTTTTCGATTTTTTTTCACACCCATCCATTTTACTTTCAGTCACGGAGCCGCGTTGGCACAGTTCGATCCCCAGTTGAGGTGGGATTTTTTTAGACTGGGGTCGACCCAGCCTCATGAATTGGGTACCAGGGCAACTCTGGGAAGGTTAAGGCTGCCGGCGTGATGCTGACCACATCACCCCTAGTGTGCCGATGGACAAGAAAATACGGGCCTAACACCATATTCCCAATATGCCTCAATGGGCGTGTAACGGGATCCTTAACCTTTACCTTTACTTTCAGTCACGTCCATAACAGCTACACGTACATACAACTTGCTAATGTTCAAAGTCATAACACTGCCAAAACAATCACTTAAAATAACTTCATGTTATCCTAGGGTTTACCAATGTGTTTTGTGTAATATGTGACAGGCATTGAACTGGCAGCTCCTGCAGATGCGAGAACTACTGTCGTCAACAGAGCGAGAGAAAGGACTTCCCTAACACCTCGCGATAAATAGCCTGAAACCAGACTGCTGTGAAACCAGACTACAAAGTATCAACGTATGTCACGGGGTGTCCCAAAACCTGGTGGTTTTAAAGATATCTGAGTCTTACACCATTTCAAGTCAGCCTTAAGTATTGGCTCATTCAGCCATACTTTCAAAAGTACTCCAAGCACTAGCCAGACAGTACTGGGGCGCAGCAAAGCTATTCATCAAAGCCAGAGTGTCATTTGCCCAGTCAGTGAAAATACTCGGTGCAATAGCCAGATAGCATTGAGGCATAATAAAGCCAGACACCATAGCCAGAGTGTCCAATATTTATTACAGGTCGTAGTTATTTCAGCACTGTCATGTGTTAAAAACGCATGCTTAGTATTCGAGTAAATGCATGTACGGCAGGAAAAGTAGGACAGAGGTATACAGATCAATGCAGTAATATGTTTTTCGGGTGTATGTCAGGTTCAGTCAATCGCGGAAGAGGACCCTACACAAATCCGATTATAAAGTAGTTTATGTGGAGAATAAAAAGCGTACGAAACATAGGTTAGACTTAGGACTCGGAAAGGAGAACGAAATGACAGACAAGGATGACAATAGTCTCCTTTTACAGGGGAAAACTCCAACTATGTGCAGATAAAAGGAAAATTGGATGGATGGAGTAGTTTTGAAGATATTTGATAGAAAATTTGTCAGTGCCCCGAGAAATTCTGTGGTTTTCCTAATCGAAATTTGATATAAATTCACTAACACGACCGATTAGGGAAAACAAGATATGGATAGAAAGAAAAACTTACTGAGAATGGACGACTAAAACTTAAAAGGCTCTAAATAGAAAAGGTGCGATACACGAAGTCGAGGTTTGGAACACCTCTAACACAAAATCCCTCGGAGATAAAAATTGTGCAGGATTGAATCGGAGTTACCGACCTTGTCTTCTTAGACGCACGCTCGCAGTCTATAAAAGGAGACCCCGGATAATTCAAAATCACTTGCACATAATAAAGACAGAAGGAAGGTGGTCAGAGAGAGAAGCTTGTTGAGGCTAGAACTTTACTATCTGTGACCAAGCAGCACTTTTCTCCACCAAAGCCAGTTTTTTCTGACTTTATATAGATCCTGAGAGGGTACGTTTACAGCTGTTTATTTCAGGATTTGGTTAGTCGATATTTTATGAAAGTATCATATATTCTATGTGGTTAAATTGGTATGCTTATCGAAGGTTGGAACCTGATAATATAACCACACGGTGACTGAGTCATTATCAGGACTAGCACAGTTTTTCTCAGGACTAAATACAGTCCTTATCAAGGCTTATGTACCCTGCCATAAAGTTACAGCACTTTTCAGAGCTGACTATCAGGCAGAGTGAGTAAGGGTGATTAAGACACCATACCATATAAGTGTGTACAGAATTGATGTATGAACTGTAGTATATTCTGTATTATTTTATTTTTAAAAATGTTCTGCAGTTAGACACATGTCTTGTCTCGCTATCGCTTATCATGACTGATCCATGTATCATGCATATACCCGCAGACATCTGAAAACAATATCATCTCACATACATTAGACTTGTAGGCAGTAAAACAAAACCTATCCATGTGTCTAAACCTTATCCTCAGGTTCGTACTTGTCACCATAAGTCAGAGGTCAATGATCGAGAACCAGTTGAGCTGACGAGTATTAACCAGAAGTCTCAGTGGTGGTTTCGAGATCGATGGTTTACACCCCAGCAGTGTCTGAATTGGCATAAGCAAGACCCATCTGCCAAACTGTGCATTTCAAAGCCAAATTTCATCTGACATAGAAGTTAAGTAAATGTCAATGACAATCGTGCGCCCTGAGTGATAATTTGTCAAGAATTGTTTCAAGATGAAAACTCGTATTTGTATGATAGCAAAGCAGAGACAGTAAAATGAAACTAAGACAGTGAGGAATTCAGTTATTCAACTATTTGGAAAAGTCTACAAGAACATTGTTTGAGTTAGTTAATTAATTTAATTTAACTTCATCATCACCATGCTTTTGTAAAATAATTCTTCATTGATTCCATCGACATACATTCATAAGTCAGCACAAGAAATATAGATGTAAATAAACAAATTTCATAACTGTACTCAACAGCTTTATTAATTCAATATTGTTGAAGTTGAGTTTTACGAATTGTTTTATCACTGATAGGCACGTAGCGAGGTGGCACAGTAAGGTCTGACTTTACTTGAATAATTATGGAGCAGACACTTTCACAGCCGTGACTATCTAGTGATACCAGTGTCATCTTCAACACTGTGACCCTCACCTTTTCTAAAGAGAAGACTTGTTCTACTCTATTACTATCACTATACACTATAAAAACCTTTCGCCACAAGCACAACAAGAAAGCATCCAGAAGTGATTGTTTGCCTTAAACTCTCTTAGACTGTAGCACACGTCCATCTTATTTTATTCGTCGGCGAACAGTATACTTGCCAGTTCATCATCATCAAGTGCAGACTTTTGAAAAGGGGGGGGGGGGGGGGGGTTGTGGATTTTATCCCACTATTCAGCTTTGTCATAACTCAAAACCCAAATCACCTTGCAACAATCTCTACAAAAACATCCGGCGACACAAAGTATATTGGGAACAAAATACACATCTTTTTCAACAGGCGTGCAATTTAGTCTCCCCGGCCGGAAACGCGACATGAAAAATAGATTACAACCTTGGTGAGGAAAGATGGGACAAGGAGGGATAAAGCAATTCCCTAATAGAGAATTCTTCCCAGCTTATGCATTCAGTTCACATAGAAAAAATATCATTTCCTTAAAATCTTCTAATATCTACCCTAAAAAAAGTGTGATCTACTCGCTGCGCATTTCCGGTTTTGTGAAACATATGTGGAGAGTGTGAATATATCAAAAATATTTATAGTGGTTATGATTCCTTATCTCATGAGAAGCAAAGGCTTATTTCTTACCAGGTAAGGAATAACTACAAATGCGTTGTTTTTCATCAATGTCCAGTTAACAAACTTAGCTTACGAAAACAGGGTTTCACAGCGAGTGGTTCCGCTGTTTTATTATTATTTCCCTGAAATACTACCGCGCCGATAACAATTCACCAGTTATATCCCTTTTCTTACAACTACCATCTACATAAGGTTGTGCCATGATTTTAATATTATTCTGATATAAACGATTTAAAACACACAAAAATTGCATTGCAAAATAAAACCACATTCAAATTAATAGAGGGTCCTGTTGGCGTGGTTTAAAGATAAAGTTTCGTGTTTTTAATTAAACAGAAGGACATTATAACATTCTTTCGCTTTACCCTGTTCTATCTGTTTCACCTTATGGCAGGATTAATAATTTTTTAAATATTTTTTTAGATTTAACGGCGTCTGGTTGCCTCTTGGCTTTCACTAATGTCTGTATAAAAATTCTTTCTGTGGGGATATTTGTTTCGTTTGTGCTTAGCTGCGAAGGCTTTTGTAATACATTTTAATCCATCGGTGGATGTTCAGCACTTCCATATTCAGTGAATAAATAAATTCTCGTATTACACACACACATAAAGGTATGTTTCAGGCGCTTGTGAGAAATAAAGAAGTGGAAAACTAGACAAATAGAAAAGCAACAGAAGTGAGTGGCTTACCGGAGAACGAACGAACGAATGAACGAACTTTATTTTCAAAGGGTTGAGAATTGGGCACGCAGGCCCGTCTAACATTCTGCCCTTCCTTTCGCTCACCTTTCATACTGAATTCATTTATGAAATATGCATGTTACATATCAATTTCAAGAAATTCAACGTTAAGTAAAATAAAAATATAGCACACTCATATTAACATTTATTACTTATAAGCATGACATAACATATGTTGAAAAGTACAAACATCGTCATTAGAATTGAACCCAGGACCTTCCGAACGGCACCACCGCCTAGCTACAGAAGCGAATCACACTATATCCTCCCTGCCAGCTAGGCACCACTATATTCACCCGAATCCTGTTGGTCTACCAGCGTTTGGCAGGGATGTCATGGTTCGTAATCATCATCAGGTGTCCCCTCCCCATGGAATATGGAGCTTATAGAGTAGCTGCTCCCGTTTTTTTTTACAGGGCGTCTCTACTAAAGCCTTGATTGTCTCTGGCAGAGGCGGCTTCTGTAGCAATTTGTATTACACGGTGACATTTCCAGCGCCATGCACAATCACATATTAGTTGCCTGCTACAACATGACTTGAGACTGCAGAAGTGCTAATATTCCCATCGTCTTCTCAGAGACACGCCCTTGGAAACTGCGTGGGGCGGATATCATTCACACACTCCTGCAGCAGTGGTTTCTGTATTAATTTGTTTCATATGATGAGGTTACCAGCCCTCCCCCCATGCACAACCTCAAGCTAGTCGCCTTGTACGACATGCTTGAGGGAGCATTAGTCATATTCTTTCTTTGTCTCATAATTACTTACTTACTTGGTCGTTCCCCTTCTACCGTGAGGTGTAGAGGTTTGGAAGTGAGAGCGCCAGACTATCCTATCGGCTGTCTTCCTCCTGGCCTGGTTCCATTCTAGTCCTCGGTCCTTCAAAGATTGTCTAATGTTGTCCTCCCTGCGGACTCTGGGTCGTCCTGGAGGTCTGGATCCTTGGCTCTTAGTTTCCCATGCTTGTCGTGGTAGCCGATCTTCTCCCATTCTGCAGACATGGCCAAACCATCTTAGTTGGGACTGTTCTACTTGGGTCTGCAGGGGCTGGGATTTTAGTCCTTGACGTATCGTCTGGTTGCGGACCACGTCTCTTCTTGTTACTTCAACCACCTTCCTCAGATACCTCATTTCTGAGGTTTGGGTTATAATTACAAGGGGCAATAATACAGGATAAGTGTACTTATATCACAGAAAGGCGAGTGGTTGCTTGTGATTAGATTCACGACCTCTCCAACACAAACAATGACTCTAGCAGAAGTACGCTTTGAGTTCCATTTGAAATCTTGTGTCATGTGTACGAAAATAGTTTATGAAGATGTGAATGAAAGGAATTCATAAAGTTGTGTATGAACATTTTTACTGACGCTGTGTATAAAACTAGTTCAAATGGGTGAGTGTTAAAATAGTTCATGAAGATATGAATGAAAATAGTTCATGAAGATGTGTTAGAAAACAGTCCATGAAGATGTATTAGAAAATATTTCATAAAGATGTGAATGAAAAAAGTTCATGAAGATGTGTTAAAAATAGTTCATGATGGTGTATTAGAAAATCGTTCATAAAGATGTGAATGAAAATAGTTCATGAAGATGTGTTACAAAATAGTTCATGAAGATGTGAATGAAAATAGTTATTGAAGATGTGTTAGAAAATAGTTCATGAAGATGTGTTAGAAAATAGTTCATGAAGATGTGTTAGAAAATAGTTATAGAAGAAGAATATGAAAATAGTTTATGAAGAAGTGTTAGAAAATAGTTCATGAACATTTGCTAGAAAATAGTTCATGAAGATGCGAATGAAAATATTTCATGAATATGAGCATGACAATAGTTAATGACAACAGTGTATGAAAATCTAATGCTGTAATTGTATTGCAAACAAAAGTGACAGACAAATTTCATTGTTGATCGCTTTGTTCGATCACAATAAAACATGAAACAAATGAAGGGGTAAACAAGACTGTGTGAAAGCGATCTAAACACCCAAGGCCGCACGTATAACCTTCCAAACACAACTTTTGAATGGTGTGTTCGCACCATTAAATTCAGAAACGGAAGGGGCAGCAATCTTAATTTAGTTACAACTAATATTATCTCCCCTCTTTTATACTTAAGTATGTTCAACGAATACCGAAAACGCTTCTACAGAGTGAAAAAGAAGATGGAGAAAAAAACCAGATGTAACCCTAGAGGTGTTAGAATCTGTTCCACCGTGTTTCACTTTACACTAGTATTGATTGCGGAAGCTCCATTAACTGAAATGAGATTGGCTGTGTTACATGGTTATTGCACTGTTTTCCGGTGTAGGCTATCAAAACGCTTGTGCTTGTTTCAGATTTCAAGGAACTAAGATACAATTCCTGCATTCTAGTCTAAATTGTATCCGTGTCCATAAGAAATAAATAACTCGCGAATATGGTGTCTAGGTGTATTGCAATTAGGAGAATTTTCAATCAACAACACAGCGAGCGCTTTTTTCTTACAGCTATAAACAGCACGATAGAGAACTCTGCATGCTACTGATGGTAGCAGAGTCGGCCTTAGAACGCTAAGGGCAAGTGGATTGACGTGTGTTACCCTCCCCAAGACGTGTTGCAGCGAAAGGTAATTATAGGTGCCTTAAACAAGAAGGCGATAATGGCTGTACAGGGTGTACATAAAAGATTGTACCCATTTCAAAAAATTTATTATCGCCCCATGATGTGGTACGAGGATGCTTTCTATCACAAAAGTAAGATAATCTCTGCAAGTTTTTAAGCATACCTTACAAAGACTAAAAAAAAGTGCGCATGTGCGCAGCGGGTATTTCAAGTGAAACTTTCGCAGTTGAGTTGCAACCGGTAATTGTTACACGTCTCTCCACACACTGGTCAAGTAGGTGGAAAAAAAAGAAATGGGTACATTCTTTTTGAGTCTGTAAGGTATGCTTAAAAAACTTGCAGAGATTATCTTACTTTTGTGACAGAAAGCATTCAATTCACGTACCACATCATGGGGCCGAGAATAAATTTTTTGAAAAGGTGTCGTAGATTTTTGATAGGAGAATTAAGACTTGGGTTGGTCCCTTCTGAATAGATTTGATTGAGTGATAGCTACAGTGAGAGATGATAATAGATACAGATTTCCACGAGTGAGGTGGTAGAATGTGATAGAGGCTGTCTCTGAAATCGAGAAAATCTTCTCTCTTTCACCTATCTTCTACGACAGATTTAGAGGAGTCATACAGTCTAAACACATATATATTAAATATATATATATATATATATATATATATATATATATATATATATATATATATATATATATATATATATATCTCCACTCACATACACACACACATAAGACGACAGTTAGACGTACAGGCGTGGGAAAACTATAACAATGGTTATATAGATATTATGGGAACGAACTGACCGCAACACTGGAATAAGTTTAGTTGTAGTTTAATTATCATAGTAAACTTACGTCACAACATATAAAATTACATCGAAAGCATATACACATAGTCATAAAACATCAAGGAATGCTACAAGAATGATAGACCCGTTGGTATGATCCTTCCCCTCGATGTATAGCTCATAGTCCCGTTAGAAGAAAGTGATAGCCCCAAAGAGTCACAGATACATATGATTGAGTCTAAGTTTTTTTTTCCCCTTTAAGGTATGGACAGACTTGATACTCTGATCTATTCTAAGGGAAAATATTGTTAGCAACCAAATCTTGCATAAAGAAGGTTAAGACAGCAAAATGGGTGCCAAAATACAACAATAAAGGAACACTCAGACCTGCATTCACTCTATTCACTCAGCCGTGGCCACGTGCTCTCATGCATACTAACAGCTTTGGTAGCAGCATCTGGCAACCTAATTTTTAGGACATGCATATACAGAATCTTTAATAGTAGCCGTGGCCAAGATAACCCCAGTTCCAAAAAAGACGGGTTGAATTCACTGCTTCAGGGAACGTTGTCTTGGTTCTACTATTTTTAGGATATCTGTTTAAGTCACATTAAAACTGTCCAGGCACGTACGTTAACAGCGAGCACAGTGTCAAAATGGCTTAGGTTTCTAGAAATGAGAAATATCAGGTCGATGTCTACTTTCAGGAAAGGACTATATTTGGTCACCACACCACTAGTAAAAACTCCGTCGGAATGTTACTGACGTTAATATGTTACTTGCCGCACGGGCCAAAATTTACTTGAGGTTTTTCTCTGGAAGAATCAAATCAGGCTCGATGGGCCCGTTACTTCTTTAAAATCTTTAAAGTTCTTGTAAAGGTTATAGACCAAGTCTTTAAGGACAGAATGGTTTTGTTCTTCACAGATATTTTTCTTTACTTAACGCTGGCAAAGTTTGGATTAACCCCAGTTTTCTTCACTAAATAGAGGAAAAAACACATATAAAATAATTATACATACTATGTACTTGTTATAACTTACATTTTAAACTGCAAGCGTAGCGCTTGACTTATCGTTTAAATTCCCGTGAAGTAGTTATATTTAAAAAATCAATCATCATGAATTTGAAATACATATAAATATATTTCGTCAATACTCATGAGGCATCAGTGCATTTACTAGTTAGTTTAAAATATTCTCGACTGAGTATTTAGCAGTTAAATTAAATTCATTTATGGCTGCATGAGTTTAAGCTTAAAATTTTAATTTATTCTGCTTTCCACTGTAACTTGTCGACTAGAAAATATAACAGACTATATTTTAATTCTCTCTGCACAAAAGAACTAGTGAAAAAAGGCGATTCAACACTTAATCACTCACAAAATATTAAATACTTAATATAATATTTACCTCAACACAGAACTACGGTATCACATCGAAACTAAGAGTTTCACTTATAAGTTGAAGTATCTAGAACGAAGTGACCACGTCTACTGCAAATGGAGAATGAGTGAAATCAAGTTTAAAACTTTGATTATATCTATCAAACAGACAAAGAGGTCCCACGTTATTTCGAAACACGAAACAGCGCCGATCTCTCCCCTTCTCATTAACACTTTCCATAACCAGAAGACCTGCCATAAACTGCCACTTCGCGTCTTGACACCTCACTGCTAACGAAACTGTCTGAGAGTGCCGTGACAGAGGAAAATACCAGACAAATGTCTGCATTCACGCGCCGTGCAGATTGCAGTTATCACACCTCACGCCGGAGAAACGTTCGTGTCAGGTGAAAATGCTAGCCAAAAAGTCTCCTCCTATGTCTGAGATAGATGAATATTCACAGTTTCTCGTCTGACTGACATCTACGTAATAGAATGCGTATCAGTATGAGAAAGAAAAACGGTAAAGTGAGAATGGGAAAGAAAATATTTTTCGCAAACGAACGAATGCGAAAAATACAGGAAAAGGATAAAAGAGCGATAATAAAGTAAAGGACACGGGTAGAAAAAAGAAGAGAATATAGAAAATTTATTGATCATAAATGTCTATGCGACAAAAGGGTATAATCTTTTATGGACACCCTGTATATCTGAAGTCCTTGGACCTTCAGAGATTGTCAAATGTTGTCCTCCCTCTGGGTCGTCATGGAGGCCTTGACCCCTGGCTTTTAGTTTCCCATATTTGTCGTAGTAGCTGATCATCTCATATTCTGCAGACACGGCCAAGCTATCGTAATTGGAACTGTTCTACTCGGGTCTGCAGGGGCTGGGTTTTGAGGCCATGATGAATCGTCTGGTTGCGGACCATGCCTCTTGTTACTTCAACCACCTTCCTCAGATACCTCATTTCTGAGGTTTGGAGCTGGCTTTTGTGGGTTGTGTAGACGTTGCCCATGACTCGTATCCAATAGTCTAGTATTGAAAGTAGGTGAAAAAGAAGAAAAAAAAAAGAAGGAAAAAAGAAGAAGAGGAAGCAGACGAAAAAGAAGAAGAAGATGATGAAGAAGAAGAAAACAAGAACAAAAGAAGAAGAAGAAGGAGATGAAGAAAGAAAGAAAGAAGTTGACGAAGAAGAATTATATGAACCATAAACAAACACGTACTTTTGTGTGCCCTATTTACGGATGTAAACAACATAGACGTAAGTATTAAGGTTACACTAATGCATTTTCACGACGACAAGAGCCAGACAAGTGCCAGTGCAATATGAGAAGAAGACGCCGGAGATGGATAGGACACACATTGAGGACAACTGTTGTTAGCACTACCATGCAGTTGCCAGGGTAACAGAACGAACGAACGAACGAACGAACTTTATTTTCAAAGGGTTGAGAATTGGGCACACAGGCCCGTCTAACATTCTGCCCTTCCTTTCGCTCACCTTTCATACTGAATTCATTTATTCTCATATGCATTTTACATATCAATTTCAAGAAATTCAACGTAAAGTAAAATAATAATATAGCACACTCATATTAACATTAATTACTTATAAGCATGACATAACATATGTTGAAAAGAACAAACATCGTCATTAGAACCTACAGTTCATGTTATAAGAAAAGAGAATCCGATTAGGGGGGCATGTAATCAGAATTCAGAAAGTATTCAAAAAGTATATGATTGTATGAATATGGACTGAGGTTGTTTCTTAGGTTATGTGGAAGACAATTCCAAAGATGAGCAGCAGAGTACGCTAAGCTTTGCTTGAATAAGTCAAGCCTAGGCTTGGGCATTTGCAATCTGTTAAAGCGTAGACTGCGTCTTTCATGGTAATTGAACATTGGCCACAGATATGCTGGAGCATTGTGTGACAGGATTTTGTGAACAAATTTAGCTTTGTTAAACAGAAGGCGCTTTCTTAAGGGCAGTATTCGGAGATTTTTATAGAGATCTTACACATTGAGTTAGGCAGTTGTCAGAGACTAGACTTTTGTAGTGAACGGAGTCTCTTTGTGTTGGACATTGAGCAACCATCCCAGATTGTGGAGCAATAGTCAAGGTTTGCTTGTATGTGAGATATATAGAACAATTTTCGTGCATCTTCATCTAGGAAATGTTTGATTTTAGCTAACTGGTAAACTTTCTGTGCCGTTTGCTTGGTCAGTGCATGTACATGTGAGTTCCAATTTAGATTCTGGTCAACGATTATACCTAGAGTTTTATGTTCATTAACGTTCTCAATTAGATCTGGTACCATTGTAGATCTGGTACCAATGTAGATCTGGCACCAATGTAGATCTGGTACCAATGTAGATCTGGTACCAATGTAGATCTGGTACCAATGTAGATCTGGTACCAATGTAGATCTGGTACCAATGTAGATCTGGTACCAATGTAGATCTGGTACCAATGTAGATCTGGTACCAATGTAGATCTGGTACCAATGTAGATCTGGTACCAATGTAGATCTGGTACCAATGTAGAGAGATAGAGGGAGACCAAAGAAGACTATGGAGAAGAGAACTGGAGACAGACATGAAAGGCACGAGGAAGACATTGACAGAATTTGAGCTGATAACACGGGACAGCAAGACTTGGCTTAAAATTGAGACAGGTTCTTTTCTCCTTGGAGAGATGATTGGTGATGAGGATGAATCTTCGTTAAGATATGAAGAGAAAAAACAAATACTATGGCACCGAAACTTACTATTGATTGAGCTGACATATTTCTACGTCCATGTTAGCCTCCATGAAGTCCCGCAACGCCTTCTGGGATGTCAGCATGGCCAGCGAGTGCTTCATGTCCACGACCGCCTTGTGAGAATCCCCAGACTTCAATCTTTCCTTGATGCTTTTTGCTGTTTTCTGAAACAAGGTTGAGTTGTCGTCAGGAAATACAGACAATAAAATTCATAAGTATTTGAAATATGAGTACAGGACTAAGTTAACAAATAAATACATAAATTAAAAAAAAATAAAATGCTACGGAGTCAGTTTTACAAATTAACGGTACACAGTTAACAAGTGCAAAGTTAGTTGCTTATCCTTTACAGGACGTGGCAATCAACCCCAGCTTTTATTGGCTGTTTGTGATTTTTCTAGGCAATTTTTTTTCATTCAGTAGTTTGCCATTGCTTTCTGAACAGTACGGCGCTTATACTATTGTTAAAAATCCACACAAAGCGATCTGCTACCAAACCGCCTGCAGCCGGTTTCGAACCAGGTATATCTGGATTATGAAACTGCGTTCATATCCATTAGGCCACAGACGCCGACTAAGTGCAAGTGCAAGGAAGGACTAAATTAACAAGTGCACGGAAGGACTAAGTTAACAAGTGCAAGGAAGGACTAAGTTAACAAGTGCTAGAAAGGGCTAAATGAACAAAAGCAGCGGAGGACTAAGTTAACAAGTGCAAGGAAGGTCTAAGTTAACAAGTGCAGGGAAGGACAAAGTTAACAACTGCAGAGAAGGACCAAGTTATCAAGTGCAGGGAAAAATTAAGTTAGTAAGAGTGAGGAAGAACTAAGTTAACAAATGCAAGGAAGGATTAAGTTAACAAGTGCAAGGAAGGATTACGTTAACAAGTGCTAGGAAGGATTAAGTTAACAAGTGCTAGGAAGGATTAAGTTAACAAATGCAAGGAAGGATTAAGTTAACAAGTGCAAGGAAGGACTAAGCTAACAAGTGCGAGGAAGGGCTAAGTTAACAAGTGCAAGGAAGCAATAAATTAGCAAGTGCTAGGAAGGACTTCCTAACAAATGCCAGGAAGGACTAAGTTAACAAGTGTTAGGAAAGACTAAGTTAACAAGTGCAAGGAAGGACTAAGTTAACAAGTGTTAGGAAAGACTAAGTTAACAAGTGTTAGGAAAGACTAAGTTAACAAGTGCAAGGAAGGAATAAATTAGCAAGTGCTAGGAAGGACTAGCTAACAAATGCCAGGAAGGACTAAGTTAACAAGTGTTAGGAAAGACTAAGTTAACAAGTGGTAGAAAAGACTAAGTTAACAAGTGCTAGGAAAGACTAAGTTAACAAGTGTTAGGAAAGACTAAGTTAACAAGTGTTAGGAAAGACTAAGTTAACAAGTGTTAGGAAAGACTAAGTTAACAAGTGTTAGGAAAGACTAAGTTAACAAGTGCTAGGAAAGACTAAGTTAACAAGTGTTAGGAAAGACTAAGTTAACAAGTGTTAGGAAAGACTAAGTTAACAAGTGTTAGGAAAGACTTAGTTAACAAGTGTTAGGAAAGACTAAGTTAACAAGTGCTAGGAAAGACTAAGTTAACACGTGTTAGGAAAGACTAAGTTAACAAGTACAAGGAAGAATGGGGCTATATGTATCTGAATATGTTTTCAATTTCCTGTTGTGCCCCCTATGAAGCAAGTAGCAGGGGCGGACTGACAGATATCTGGGCCCCTAACCCCCCATCCAGTTGATTAAGCTAGATGGAGGCTAAGGGAGAAAGGAACCCCTACTGCTGTGGGCCCTTGGGCAGTGTCCGATTGCCCCAAACGTTCAGTCCGTCTCTGGCATGGAGCCACAAATGCAGCTGGGGGTTTTGGCAGGAATCCTGCACAAAAGCATTCACTTAATTTTCCCTTCGTTGGTATTTAGCATCTGACTGTCAAAGCAATCAGTGACCATCACACCTGGTGGCGTCTGGTATGGCAGCAACAAACTGTCTCCACTATGCTCGGTCGGGAGCCATCCTTCGTGTGGTGACCCAGCTCTGGTTCATGCTTAGTATCTCTCTCCCTTCCCAGTTCTCTACCAGGTAGCTTTTGACCGGCCATGCTTTCGCTGTGCTGGACTTAATTCTTTTGAGTTATCTCCCAATGCAATGGGGAAAAAAAAGGAAACAGGTAGTCCCATAGCAAATAATTGCCGTAGGGGAGTAAAGTGTTAGAGACTTCATTTTACTGAGTCCAGCTCGGAGAAGTGGAGTGGCCAGTTTTCTCCCTCACTGCCTTTGCCTTCCCTGTTGCATGCCTTTAAATAATGCTTAAAGTAACATGTGGGAATGAAAGGATATAGTATACAAGATAAATGAGAGTGGACGGGCAGAATGTTAGACGGGCCTGCGCGCCCAATTCTTAACCCTTCGAAAATAAAGTTCGTTCGTTCGTTCGTTCCCTAACATTAAGAGAAGAGTCCTTTGCCCATTACTGTTTCGAATCAGGCGCCCTTGCCGAGAGAGGCCAGCGCTCCTAACCCCTCTGCCAGTTTGACGCTCAATGCACTGAAAACTCATCTATTTTCGGGTAAATACGATATTAGGGTGTTAGAAGGAAAAAAAGCTCACTAGCTGGGAGTCGAGAAGAGATGAAAAGAAGAAATCTGCACCCGGATACAAAAACATGAGGCTAAGAACACTGAAGTAGTCTTAGAAATCTTTCCTTTCAAACGGTTATCTAATGCCTTAGGTTTATCTCACCGATGTTGATTCTGGTTGTGAGAATCAACAACAGTGGCTCAACTACACAGGCGTTTTCGTCAGCGCTAGAAAAAACAACATCCAAAGAATGAATTTAAAAAAAAAACATAAATAACAGGGAAGGGTCATTTTTTTAACGCAAGAATAATTTCCAGAGCTCTGAGCACGTAACTCCAAGTTGGTTAATTTAAAAAAAAAATAAAAAAAAATAAGTGCAGGTTTAAAGATACACGCTAAAATAACCGTAAACAGCTGGCTAACAGATACGTCTTTGTAGTAACTATAATCAGTGTTTCCCACAATTACAGTAATCGCGTACCCCATTTGATAGTTTAGTCTTGCGAGGTTTTAATCTTATTGACGTATCCATCATAAGCAGGGCCGGATTTCGGCATAGGCTAAATCAGTGTTTTCCAACTTGCGGACCACTCATGTTCTGTGGGCGCATTATCAGGTTGTCCGCGTCTGCGTTATAGATTTGGTATTAAGTGCTTTGATTTTTCTCTGATCCTCCCTACGTTTTTAATGATCGTATATTATTTCCGATACTTTGTTTTTACCAACTTGTGTTATTGTATACAGGCCTATTTATCCATTGAATAAAAACGATTAAGTGTTTATGGCATTGCCATATTACATATTAGCTGGTGGTCCGCAACTTATATGTATTTCGAAAAGTGGTCCTTAGATGTAAAAAAGTTGGGAACTACTGGGCGAAATAAGCTACTGCTTAGGGCCTCACAGTCTGAAGGGGCCTCTCTAACAGTGATGCAGCGAAGTGGGGGGAGGGGGCTTAGCGTTATAGAAATAGTTATAGTAGGAGTAATTAAAGGCATATTTTGAAAGATCTAATGGAGCAATCGTTATACCCACTTCGCACGGATTTGTTATGTATCATGGTGGTGATCTTGCCAACTTCAGTTGTTACACGGCCTTATTCTCTGTTAACAATTGCCAAAAAGGGCCTTCACAGCTTCCTATAGCTTAGGGCCTCAACATGTCTAAATCAGCCGCTGCTCATGAGAGTTTTAGTCATACTGGCATATCCCTTATGAGAGTTTAGACTTACCCGCGTACCCCTAAAGAGAGTTTAGTGTTACTAGCGTATTAATGAGAGTTTCGTCGTTCCGAAGTACTCTTTCTGAGAGTTTTGTCTTACCAGCGTACCGCTTCTGAAATTTAGACGTACCAGCGAACCCCTCATGAGAGTTTAGTCTTACCGACGGTACCCGTTACGAGAGTTTATCTAACCGGCGTGCCTCTTATGAGCATTGATAAAATGACTGCTGAACATCTGCTTCAAAAATGCCCGACACACGAGGAACATAGAAAGCACACATGGCCATCTCCTGTACCATTTTCGGAAAAAAGCTCTATGGAGATGTAAATAGTCTGAAGCTGGGAGCCGTGCTGGTATAATGGTTACCACACTGCGATAGCGATCAGATGTTCAAGGTTCAAGCCCGGGCTCGGACATTTGTAGGAGTGTCATCGACCGGGATTTTGACTGAATAACCTGAACGGCTCCTGAGATAAACCCTCTGTGGATGGGAAGGAGCGAAGCTCCTGACCGGGTTGGAAGGAAAGTCCACAGACTCCCCAGCCTCACAATTTCATGCCATTGGGCCGAAGGGCTGAAAGCCCAAGTGCAGCTGGTTAAGAAAAAAAAGAAATAGTCTGAAGCTGACCAAGGCTGTCTTTGAAAATATTCAAGTAAGCGTGCGAGAGTGTACGAAGAAGAAGTAGATACCCCTTAGCTACCCAAATACGTGTCAGGTCACCCTGTTACGTACAAATAGCTCAAGTTCTGTCCACTCTTCCTAATTATTTTCACTTCTGTCTCCAGTTCTCTTCTCCATGTGTATATTTTAAAATCTACTTCTGCCTCTCTTTCCCTGGGTGTTCCAGAACAAGGACTGCCTTGTAATGCTATCAACAAGTTTCCTCAGTGTGTGTCTTATCCATCGCCATCGTCTTCTTTTCATCTCGTGTTCCAATGGCAACGTATATTTATTTGAAAATATTTTAAAAACTATTTAAATTCACGTTTGTTTTTTACGGATGTAAACTTGAACAGTTTCCAATTATTTTTTTTTAAATTTCACAACTATAAATTTAGCTATCAACTCCCATCCGTTGTTACAAACATAACCAGTTTACAACGATTGCTTGCAGGCCGCAGCCAATGTCGACCGTGGGTCCCCGTTTCAATTCTACTTTAGTTTTTTTTTTTCTTCATTTTGAACTCACTCTTGAATTACACCCGTTTTGTCTCACGTCTGCCTTTTCTATAAGTTATTTAGATCATTTCCCCTGTGCCCAATTTGCGGTGACGTCCAACGCAGTAAATTATTTTGTCCAACCAATCACATTTGCTTTAGAACTGCGTCCGCTTTTCAGCGGGGAAAAATTATTTGATTGCTTTTTTCTGCTCAATAAATTCAAGATTGTCTGCGACATCATTCCGTTTTAAAATCGTTTATCGGTTTTCATCAACATCATCATCATCCCCATCGTTGTTATCATCATCATCATCATTATCATGATCATCATCATCATCATATTTTGTCATCCCTCATGATCATTACCCTTTGGCCGACAAAAGAGCATAGGCCTTCAAGAAATGTATGCCACGCTTTCCTCTCTTGTGCTATCCAGCTAACGTATATCTATATATTCTTCACCCACTTCATATTGTCGCAGTTCTATCTCCGTGTGGTTTTCGGTTTCATTCTACCTCTTTTTTCCTGCGAATTCAAGACAAAAAAGGATTACCCTTTCTCTTTTTCTTCTCGTTATCACTCTTTCTCTTAATTTCTCTGTACACCACTTTGTTTCTCTCTGTACACAACTATATCATCTGTTCTTGTTTTTACACGCTTTTCTTTAACTTGTCTTGTATGTCACCTTCAAATCTTGCAATCGATTTTTCAATCACTTTCAGATGAGCAATAGCTCTGAAACTTGACATAGCTGTGTATTCCCGATGACAGTACAATAATCAGTCGTAAAAAATAATAAAATGAATAACATTAAAAATAATAATTTAAAAAAATATAAAAGGAGCTCAACTTTCATTATAATTTTTCTTTTCGTTCCTTAAGGAGTTCACTATTTTATATGTAACGTCACCAAGTTATGTGATCTTCACCATTCTGTGTACGGCTTGTATGTAACGTCATCAAGATGTGTGATCTTGTACACAATTTTGTGTGCAACGTCATCAAGTTGATTCTTAATGGAGTCAAAAAGTAAAATTATTGTATATATTTTAGTACGTCATAATTTTTCTAACACTAAAAAGAAGAAAATAAAAAAATATAAAAACAATATTTTAAACACACGCTTTTAATGCACTAAAAACCCAAAAATAATTTTTCAATGAGTTTATAGCTTGCAGTAAAAAATGAAACATGAAATTGACAAAAAGCGTAAGGCACTGATTCGGCATGAAATTAACTTCTGCTTTATACTTCATTAGACACTTATGGATAAAATGATAAGCGCTTAAAGCGCCCCACGCTTTTTGTCAATTTGATGTTTGTGGTGAAATTACAGTGATGCAACGTTAAAATTCCTCCATTTATAAAGTAAACAGGTAAAATAACATGCAGGGATAAAAATATAGGTAAGATACGCAGTGGCTTCTTCACCTACGCCAGCGTTTTCTAGCGCCATTGAAACTAACTAGTTAGAACATGCAGACTAAACGATTTATCCTTTTAGACGGGGTAGAAACGGAGATAAAAGAAAAAAATGTGACGGTCTGAATACGTGTTTGAATCTAAAGTCTAAAAGACGCAATTTGTAGTTTTTAAGGAAAAAATTACGCCACTAGTTGACACAATGTAAGGAAATGGACAAAAAACGACCTTAGCTCTTGTTAGAAACAGACGTATCTTGGACTTTCAACGGTAATTAGACCTTTTAGTTTGAATACAGCGGCAAACGCCGTGAACTAGGGCACAAAAACAAATTTCAAAACGAACCTTGAAAAAAAGTACGTTTTTTTCTTAATAATAAGTTTAGGAGAATAAAAACTAGCTAGTTTGATAGCCCATCTTAATCTGAGAAATAATATACTTTTAATTACACAGACGGACAGATAACACGGAAGATATTGACGAAAGACTGTATTGTTCAATACAGACTAGCAGACAATTATTTGTGCATATTTGCACTAAAGTTACATTTTGACGCGTCCTTGAGCCAAACGCATAAAACCAAACTGCAAGTGGACTAGGGGCAGGGTAGGAGGATAGTAGCTAAAAATAACTTAGCATAGAATCTTAGAAGTAGGGGGAGACAAAATTTGTGTAGTTTTTTCTTGTAGTTGGTCCAAAAACAAGTGTAATTTTGGGAAAAACCAAGTTGGGACGGACAGACCGACAGAAAAATACTACACACTAGACTGAGACTGGACCGAAATTGGACTTTGTAGTTGAATATTTGAAAGGTAGAGGGGAAGTCCGCTGATTGGACAGAAGCTTTCATATTATAGAAAGAAAGACGCCCGCTAGTGCCATTTTATAGAAGACTATCCATTTACACAGTTCGTTAATGCTAGAGGTGTGATTTCCAGGAAATATTAAATATTATCAGTGGGACGCCATAATCTAGCCAGCAGCTCAGCTGAGTTTTGCTAATACAACGTAACTGTGTTTTCAATTTTGAATTGTGGTAAGGAGAAACATTCATTAACCTACTATTTGATACCACTTGGGTGAGATGTGCTGAGTTGGTCAGAGAGATCTGACCCGATCTTTGTAATTGTCTTTTTGCTTTGTTGTGTGTAAAATTGGTGCAGTAGGCAGTGTGTTGACACATGGCACAAATTTTGGTTTCAGAGTTTCTGGTCTGGCACTGTGCTAGTGCCAGATGCTTGAAGAGGTCCAAAAGTGGATGCCTAAGAAGCCTATCATTTTACTCCAGCTACTGTGAGGAGTGGGCCACTTGAATTCTTTACTGCATCGTCACAGGCCAGATAAGTGAAAACCTGGCCTGTTGTGGATTCATCAAACTTGTTTCCCCAAATAAATAAATAACTAAACACAATTCTGGTGTAGAAAATCTATACTCAAGTTCAATATTCCAAAGACAATGACTCGTGTAAACAGAGATCGGGTATGATGACACCACCCCGACTAAACATCCAGTGCTAGTTTTCCAAAGACACTGTAGTTAGTGTTAATATTAACCCTTGTAACCATATATCTATGTACACAATTTTCATTTTGATTATGCAATATATATATGCACTTTTATTGATAAATACATATTGTTTCATACGTCCTGACCAGAAGAAAATTTGGTTCAGGACTAAATAAATTCAAAAAATTATCAAATTTAAATTCTAAAAGCCAGTGTTAGTTGATTTGATCATAGAGCTTATTATTATTATTAGACTTAGTGTTTACATGTGTGTGTCTGTGTATTTAATTACCTACACATCACATTTCATTACCCTAGACATTAAACGTAGCTAACATACATAATAGCAGAACAAGTCTGTTTGAGGTCGTAAGTGGTAGCAGAAAGGCATTCTGTAACTCACATAAACTTTTATCTTCAGGAGCCTTCACAGCTGACCTCATCCAGTACACTAGGTAACATAGCAACCACACAATAACATCAAAAACCACTACAAATATTGGGTAGCTCTTGTCCGGGATTTAGGTTTATCAAAGATATTAGGGTCTCCTTGTCCGGGAATTAAACTATTGGGGGCATAAGTTGTATAAATTTAACAGTGTCCCAAAAATTAAAAGTGGAAAGTAAAAGTTGATGAATCTTCACAGCCAGTGATAATTAATTAATTAATATATTACCTTAGTAAGTAGATTGTTTAATTTACCTTAGTCATTGTTAAATTGTGTGATATAGTATGGCAGATCTAGCCAAATTCAGATCGGCTGCTGTGCTGACGGCGAAGGAAATGAACATGGATGGTCAGGTTTTAATCCAGTATGTAACTTCAGAATGTGAGAAGTATATTGAAAGGGAAGATAGGAGGTTAGCTGAAGAGAAGAGGTTACAAATTGAGGCTGACAAAGAACTTAAGAGGCTGCAGATTGAGGCTGACAAAGAGGCTAAGGCATTAGAGGCAGATAGGGAGATTAAAAGGCTCCAATTAGAAGAAAAAAAGGCTGAAAGGGAGGCGGAAGAAAAGAGATTGACTGCCGAAAGGGAAGCAGAAGATAGGAGATTGCAAAGGGAGCACGAATTACGACTAAGGGAGTTGGAAATTCAAGGCCATGCTCCTGAAAATGGTGCCAGCCCCTTTCCCTCAGATGCCACGCCTAGTCAGGGAGCCTCAACCTCAGCTATGGGGTTTCATTTAGACCATTTTGTTGAGAAAGACGATGACATAGAGGGGTAGCTAAGTAGATTTGAACTATTTGCTACTACGTATGGGTTAGAGAGAGAGAGGTGGAGTCTTAAGTTATCCCAAGGGCTTAGAGGTACTTCTTATGAAGTTTTTGCTAAAATGAATAGAGACGACCAAGACAATTATGACATGCTAAAGCAGGCTCTGTTATTGAGATATGAAAAGAATGGTGAATTTTATCGTAAGAAGTTTAGAAATGCCAAACTTTTGTCTGGCGAGACATACCACCAATTCTCTGCCAGACTGGAAACCTATTTGGAGAAATGGACGGCTCTGGGGAAGACCCAAGATTTCAAAGAAA
Source organism: Oreohelix idahoensis (assembly GCA_024509875.1). Lineage (NCBI taxonomy): Eukaryota > Metazoa > Mollusca > Gastropoda > Stylommatophora > Oreohelicidae > Oreohelix > Oreohelix idahoensis. The sequence continues at coordinate 4,649 of JAMPIV010003207.1, read as the reverse complement.
TGATCATGATAGAGCAATTAAGAGAGTCCATGGCTCCAGACCTGAGAAAATTTCTCATGGAACAAGGTGCAGAGAGGTTGGGGGAGGTTTTGAATGTCGCTGAGAGGTATCAAGCAGCCCAGGCAGAGGTAGTTGGCTCTAAAAAGAGACATATAGAAAATTTTAAAGCCCCACAGCACTTTAATAAATTTGATACCAGAGAACAAGGTAATAAAGGTAGGACAAACTTTGATAGGCCACGAAATGATTATCGTGATAGAAACTCACAGTTCAATGACCAAAAATATAATGAAAAAAACCTTTTAACCAAGGAAAGAGGTGGTGCAAATGGTGTAAGAAGGACAACCATAACACCGAATTTTGTAAAAGGAAACCTTCAAACATTGCTGCAATGAAATCGGGGAACCAGAGATTAAAGGTTAATCCTAATGGACAGCAGGAACCTTATCACCCCCCAGTGTGTGAGGATGTTATTTGTAATGGGGTCACCATAAGGTGCCTATATGATACAGGTTTGGATTATGATTCAGTTGTGAAGTCTAGCCTAGTGGACCCAAGTCAGTATACCACGGAAACAGTGGAAATACAAGGGGCGACTAAGGACATACCACTCATGACACTTCCCATCGCAAGGATAACGGTGAAAACTCGCTATGTGGAAGGAGAAATCAGAGCAGCAGTGATAGATGAACCAATCTACCCTCTGATATTGGGGTGTAGATACGTCTTATTGGGGAATTCCGAGAGACCTGTGATCATGGCGACAGTGCAGACCAGGTCACAGTCAAAGGAGGAAGAAGGTGAACCTATAAATGCTCATCCAGAAGAAATGAGGAAGGCGCAGGCTGAGGATAGGACACTCAAGCCATGTTTTAAAAAATTGCTCAAATGCCACACACCTCCAAGCAAGGGAGAGTATTTTATGAAAAACAAATTGCTATACAGGAAGACATGAACTAGATCCACTGGTCACGGACAGTTGGTTCTTCCCAAGGTATATAGGGCAAATTTAATAAGGAGCTTACATGTTGGAAAAGATGGTGACCATGAGAAAGTAGGTACCATCTGCCAAAAGGTTGCTCGAAAATACTATTGGCCCGACGTAAATGTCAATATTGAGAACTTTGTAGAAGCATGTGGCGTATTTCATGAGGGAACACCCACAAAGGGAAAAAATGTGCAGGACCTAGAAACGCCACGGGGCAAACTTAGGCCTGGAAGGGAAAATAATTATAATAAAGTAGACAAAGTGAAATGGAAGCCCCCTTTTCACACCCAGTCTTCACTTGAATGTATTAACATGGCCACTATGCGACGAGTACAAAGAGTAATTTTACCCCAGAATAAGCTGAAAATCCCTCGGTCAGAATTATATAAACTGGAGGAAACTAAAAGAGAGCGAAGACCTCTCATAAGTAATCTAAAGTGGGGAGACAACCCCAAGAAAAAAATTGGTAGTGGTCGATTTGTGAGTGATGATTCTAGGAAGAAAAGTCCTCACTACAATGCTTCTAATGGAAAGGACCCGACGGGTGCCATGAAAAATAAGTATAAAAATTTAAAAGTCCATATGTAAATTATTAAGGACCTGGACCGATGAGAAAGCAGAAGAGACTGTTACCTCATCATATCAATATGTGAACGAGCTGACCACTCGTCTGAAAGCTGGATGGAAACTGGCAAATGATAATTTGAGACAAGCCAGGAAGAAACATGCAGCGTATTTGTAAAGTTTCTTTTCTTCTTTCCACTCTGTAAAGTGTCAGTCGGTGTGCTCTGTAAGGAAGAGTGGTGTGTTGTTGAGATCAGGCATGCTCCAGTCTACCCAGCTGTAAATGGGTAACTCACCCTAGTCCTGAGTTAGGGAAGGCAAAGGCTCCAGGGGAAGCAGGCCCTAAACTTGGTCACTCCAACCGACGCAGGATGGTGTATGTATGAAGTAGAAGTGTAGAGTGTGATTACCGCGAATGGTGTACTGTTCGTGTGCTGACCAATATAACCACTCATACACTTGTGTCTACAAGGCACCAATGCAGACTGCTGGAATCTTTGTTTACTCAATTTATTCAGACGTACACACTGGGACATACGAGTACATCATGGTATGTTGACATATCAATTTGTAGGTATACATAGCAGATCTGAAGTCATGACACATTCAGAAATAATGGGCAGTACATCAAAAGTTCAATTGTCATGATACATTATGGCCGCATCCCCCTATCTGACTAAACGCGTCAGTGAAGGCAGATCGGGAAATAACTAAAGTTACTTGACGTCCATAGTTTGTAGCATATATTATGAAACCACGAAAGAGGGGGTTTCTAGCAAGATTGAGATCTCCCTGTCACTGTCCGATAATAGGATAAATAATCTGTTCTCTTGGCAGTGATCAAAACATATGATGACCGAAATCTAACATGGCTGCCTCCCTGAGTTGTCGTTCACTCATTCATAGGAAGGAGAATATAAGCCAGAGTTAATTTATAATGGGTATATAAATGATTTCATAAATGTTTCCATACAGCTCTACGGTGATCAGGTTAATTCACGTAGCCATAACCGCTGCAGGAAAGTCTGTCATCTTCGTCGATACAAAACACGACCCTAGCGATACGAAGCACAATGTTCCATCTAGGTCGAATCGACATGAGATCATCAATATAGGGTCTGGCAATACATGGAGTCCGAATTATACATTGTACCGTACCTTAGGAGAGTCTCTAACATAAACTATAGTAGAGATACCATCTCCTTTAGAAGAAAACCACTTCATGAATCATATTTCCTTAAGAATCTACCAGCCCTTTGAAAAGTGCGTACCCGCCATTATCACGGTACATCGGAACTCATCACGACTTGTCAAGACAACTCATACTTCCGCTAGACCGGAATAACAAGAATCTAGTCCCTCCTACCCATCCAAAATATACAATATAGGACTGATTCTACTTGTACTAATAATATGTAATACATATGAATTCAGGCCATAAACACAATAAGCAAATTAATATATTTTCTGGCCCTAAAAAATAAGTACAAACGTAAGCGCAATATCCTTGCGCCGGATCAATATCCAGAACGATTACTCCTATAATCAAAAGTGTGAATCAAACATGGATTCTCTCGCTTTTACCATAGACAGCATTTTCATACACAAATGAATGAATGTCTATATTTTTCCCATATTAAATAGCCATATCGATTTTTGTAAAATGTGCGTCAAAATATGCACGCAACAGATTACCACACCCCTCGGGAAAAAAAAATGGTACATTTTTTTTTTTTTTGAAATACATCTAGGAGCAACATACAATAGGCTCACAACGCACCAATACAATGCGCAGATGATAAGCATAAGTTTTATGACCTTAGAGAAAGTACTTCTCTAAGTATAAATATTTCCAGAGAGGTGTCACCAACGCATACTACAATATTAGCAATGACACAATTTCCACATTAGTTTATACATAAATTTCATCTAAGATATCTTAACATCATGATCATCAAAGACGAAAAACATTGAAAGATCAGCGGTGAATAAATATCAATGAACCGCTAAGTAGTGTTACAATCAATATATGATATATTACATATGTGTACACATTTCAACATAGAAACAACTGTATCAAAGTTGTATAACAGTTATGAATCATGTGGGCATCTAGACAAAATATCTGCCATCACATTTTCTGACCCACGGATAGCTCGCACCGAAAAATGAAATGGCTGTAGAGCAATCGCGTATCGCGTTGATCTCGCGCTCTTCAGATTTTTTACTCTGAATAGCCGTAAGAGCTTTCTGGTCAGTTTCCACAATGAAATGCGCGCCCAGAAGAAATCTTTGCAGTTTAAGGATTGACCAAACCATAGCCAATAATTCACGGTCTAGGACCGAGTAATTCTTCTCTGCGGCATTTAATTTCCGAGAAATATACATCACAGGATGCAGAGTTCCAGAGTACTCTTGCATTAGTGCAGCTCCAATCCCGGTGGATGAAGCGTCACTACGAAGAATAAATGTCTTATCCTTAGAAGGCAATACTAGGATAGGTGAAGTAGAAAACATAGTTTTAACCTTATCCAAAGAGGATTGACATTCTTGAGTCCAATGGACTACATTAGGAGACCCTTTCTTTAGCAAGGAAGAAAGAGGTGACATAATGGAGGACAGATTCGGGATGAATCGTCCATAAAATTGTATTAGACCTAAGAGACTTCGTACTTGCTTTTTAGTCTTAGGAATAGAAATGTTAAGTATCTTACTTGTATTATGGTCTTCTGTTTTTAGGAACCCATGACCAACACGGTGTCCTAAGAAAGATATTTCGCTAAAACCAATACATGCTTTCGATGGTTTCGCTGTCAGGTTATGCTCGCGTAAGATAGACAATAGTTCATTTATACCATTATAGTGATCGTTCCAAGTATCACTGAAAAGACAGATGTCATCAAGATACGCAATGACATCTGAGCGATGAGATAGGATTCGACGCATCATGCGTACAAATGTTGCAGGGGCGTTCATAAGACCGAAAGGCATGAAATTCCATTGGAATAGACCCCTAGGCGTCGAAAAAGCAGTAAACGGTTTGGCGTGTTCGGATAATGGAACTGCCAATATCCCTTAGACAAATCGAGTTTAGTAA